>DWDX01002419.1:0-15298 GCA_018245675.1 Agara michaeli
GGTCCAGTAGTTTTTGAGCCTATTCGTTACATACACACACACACAAATCTTTCCTCTTTATAATATTAGTATAGATTAAGCTTAAACATTAGTTAACGGTGTGTAGCAAGCGTGAGGAACGAAGTCCCTTTCGTTTATTTCTTTCTATAACAAATGAGCTTTATGTAAATGTATTTAGAATACACATAGTTCATCAGCTGTTCGGTGTCTTGGCCATGTGAGAAGCCGTCGTAAGAGGAGAGAAGATACAGTCCTTGTGGTCCAGTGGTTAGAGAGACCGTAACTGCAAAACCGGAGGGCGTGGTTTCGATTCCTACCCAGGACAAATATTGGTCTGACGAGCACATTTGTTTGTTCTGTATCTGGGTGTAGTAAAAATATCTACATAAGTATTATGTTGTATGTATAAATGTATATCAGCTGTCTGGTTACTATACTCAGGCATTCAATTTCTTAATTTGAAGTCACTCATTTTATTCAAAAGAAATAAATTCCTTATGATATACAATTCGACAAGCACTTGTTATTATGTCGGATAAAATTGCCGCTAGTAACAATTACCGTGTGCACGTGGAATTGTTTAAAACGTTTGAATTAAACGCTTTATACAGTTATGTGTGTAAATGATGTTGCGTATTGTGGATTGTTCTCACGGATGTGACTAGCAATCATATTTATTTATTCATCTCATCCTCATTACTGATTTATGCTGTTAATACAAAATGGTCGATGTGAGTTTTGCCTTAACCGTTTAAGAAGGCGCAGGTTAAGTTCATTCGTTTTGTCTTCTCCTCAATGAGGGGAGAGTTGTTTTGATTCTGTTAAATAAACCGCCAGAGAGACTTATCTATATCTATATCTATACTAATATTATAAAGAGAAAAGATTTGTGTGTGTGTATGTATGTAACGAATAGGCTCAACTACTTAACCGATTTCAAAAGTTCTTTCATCATTTGAATGCTACATTATCACTGATCAATATAGGCTATACTAGCTTTTGCCCGCGACTTTGTCCGCGTGGAATACTGTCTTTCGCAATAAAAGTATCCTAGGAAATTAAAATACTGCCCAAAGCCACTATTCCACGTGGACGATGTCGCAGGCGAAAGCTAATAATGAATAAAACATAGACTATTTCTCCAAGTATATAATTTTTTTGAACATCAGTCAATATATTTACAGAAGTTAATGAGATGATAAAGCGCCTATAGCTTATTCAAGAGCAATCCGCGTTGCAAAAACTGTTTCGTTCTGAACTACAATATGCTATTATTAATATATAGGAGAAGCACGTTGGGTTTGTAAAGACAAATATTTAAGGCTCGGTGCTTTGTGTCTACCCCGTTAGGAACCTTGTGTGATTTTTGAGATGTGGTATTACCAAGTAGCTATTCATATCCACGACCGTACTAAAAAACCGGAGTTGATTCCATCCAAACTCATTTAGAGATGAATTCACAAACGGATAAGTAGGATTTGATTAAAATTGAATGAAGTAGTTATTTTTAATTTAAATATTTTTATTATTACAAAATCAAATTCAGTTCAGGTGTCAGTTCGGTTTTTAATTAATTAATTAGAACCCAACTTTATATATCTAAGTATAGCAAATTAATATTTAGACCAATGTCTTAACGCATATACTGAAGCTTACAATGATAGATAAGCTGTGATAGCCTAGTGCTATGTACACCAGTCTCTCACTCGGGGGTCTGGGTTCAAATTCTGCCATCTCTGAATTACCAAAGTTACGTGCATTTCGTAGATTAATAAGTAAATATTAAAATTATTAATACAAATTTTATCACCGTGTATGCGATTCGTAATTGTAGCTGTTTTATTTCAGCACGATCGGGTCTATATTGCATCTACTGAAAGCGTGTCTGGGGACGGGCGTGTTGGCTATGCCAGCCGCGTTCAAGAACGCCGGGCTAGTAGCGGGTGTAATAGGCACGGTACTCGCCGGGATCGTATGTACACATACAGTTGCTATGGTGGTAAGTTCATTTGACAAAAACCGATTTATCAATTAGCAATACAAAGTTTACAAACGATATTAAAAAGTTGATGCAACAACTACATTGTATTCTGATTTTAAAACACATACGAAGAAATATGTACATATAATCTTATCGAATCTATTTAGGGTCACCTTTTAAAATCCCTTTTATTCCGAGCCACTCGTGACTGACGGCTGCTCGTTCGTTACTCCCTTATCATGGGAAAAGCAAAAAACAATGCATAATAATAGTGAGGGGTCACTGGTAGGGAATGCCAATGGGCATTAATTTCGCCCCATTGCGCAAACAATAAAGGGAAAGTAAATAAATAATAACGCTTGGTTGACTATCAAGCAATAATGATAAGAGATTAAATTCCCTACGCCACAAATGACTGCAATCAGTTTATTCTCTGTATCTCTCGTGCAAGTGAACTGTTTGAGACACAATTTGAATTCGCTATTCCGGTGGGAGAGTTAGATTATATGGTGGTTAGCGCATCTGTTGCATTAAATCTGTACAAATAAATTGAATTGGTGTGTCTGTTTGTAATATTAAAATAACCGCTTTTTATTAAATGCCTATACACGGTACATATACCAAAATAACATTTTTAGATTTTTTGTCTGTTTGTCTGTTAATTTAGGCTACTTTTATTTTGGAATGTTATAAAATAATCAAATTCAAACGCGGACGAAGACCCGGGCACAGCTAGTGCTAAACAAGAATATACTGACATGTATTAGTATTATATAACGTAGAATATTGTCTTAGCTGCCATAATTATTAGCTTCTAACTATAATTACACTTACTCAGAAGTCTATTATTATTGGACTTCACAAATATATTAAGGGGCCATGTTAAAACGGGAATTTTTGATAACGCAATTAAAATATAGAATGGAACTGAAATCACTTTCCTGAAACTTATATAATTTGAAACTAAACGAAACTCCTTTCGACTTTGAATCGTTCATTATTATTCAGTGATCGTGCATTTCAGAGAAACTGATGAAGTTATTAGATCTGTTTAACAAGGATTGTATTCAAATTGTCGATAGCTTGAAAAATGCTGCCATTGTCCGCGGGTGCTCGAGACAACGAAGCTTTGAATGTGTTTTCATAAAGAGATATTCTACTTGCAGTATTTTACTTTGAAACTTCTGCCTTTGTGGCATATTTATTTCCGTCACGTAAGACTTAAGTTCCACACAATTGATTGTTGAGCTTTTTAGGTGAGAACGTCGCAACGCATCTGTGTGGTTGCTAAGAAGCCATCGATGGGTTTCGCAGAGACCTGTGGAGCTGTTTTCACGTATGGACCAAAGAAATTGCAGCCTTGGGGAAATTTTGTGAAGTAAGTTTATAGAATGGTTATTAAATAAAACGTATTACTTACTGCTATGCGTAAATAGGTAATGGTCATTATGTACACGGCTGTTTGTACTGAACACATTAAGTGAATGACCTAAAACGGTCTTATATACGTCTTATATGGTACTACTTTACGGGAGTAGCAGAATAAATACTCCTACTTTGTCCCCTATGTGCTTCTGTGGTGGCATATCCGTTATCAAACCTGAAATACTCATACAAGTTAAAGTTGGCTTCTTAAAGTCTCAACCATGAAATCATGCTGCTAGTTTATATACGCTTATCATAAGAAATAAATCTACTACATCAATCTGTGATATTCGTTTTTTTAAAGTTTAAAGTAAGTAAGATCGTAAAGTAGGATCCATTGCTAATCTGATTATCTAATTTCAGACAATTTGTAGACTACTCGCTGGCTTTGACGTACGCTAGTGTGGGCTGCGTGTATGTTGTATTCATTGGATCATCTTTCAAAGCTGTAAGTGTGTGCGAAGAAGGTTATTTTATCTATTTGGTGTCTGTCAACCTTAGCCACCTACCGCTTTATAATGATTAGTATCATCTAGTAAGCAATCTCCGCTAGATAATGTGAAAGGATCTTAAAGTCAACCACGCTGGTTAAGTGCGAATTGGCAGACATCCAGCAGTGAAACAATAAAAAAGGGTCGTAAAAGCAATCTTCTCCGGCTGTTATCAATTTGAACCGGTCATTGACCTTTTAGAGAAGTTTCAACAAGTTTGTCAATAGCGAATTTAGTAACTCCTTAAAAGCAATTAGAGAAAATTACATTATAACTCAGCGTTTCCACGTTTGGACGCTCGTGCAATTTGGTGGGTTTTTAGTGCACTTTTTCACATTTATTAACAAGTCGACTATGAATATTCCATTATTGTTACAGTACATTCTATAGTGTGGATGCCACGAGTTAATCTAATATATCTAACTGATAATAAAAAATATTATTATTATTATCTTTATTACCTTAAACTTTGAATTGGCCTAAAATCGCATACATGAAATACATGCTCTGCAACAATTTGAAATTACTTTGCAGGCTCTGGATGTGTATTTTCCCGAGAACAACTTGTCCATCCAAGCGTACTGCGCGCTGACGTTGGTGCCACTCGTGCTCATCTGTCAGATAAGGAACCTCAAATATCTGGTGCCGTTCTCCACGATCGCCAACATACTGATAGTGTGCGTGTTCTCTATCACCATGTACTACGTGTTCGCGGATCTGCCACCGGTGACCGAACGGGAAATGGTAGCCGATGTCAGAACGTGGCCATTGTTCGTGAGGTAAAGATTAAAATAAAAAATATCTGCATTTACTGTATTACAAGACGATATGCGACAGAATTGCAATCTAAAGTTCTAATATTTAACTACTAAACGAAATCGCTCTCTCCCTTTTCTTGAATACAAAAACGAAATGTTTCGTCGCGTTTCATCCGTAAGAATTTTTCCCCTCATGCTGGCAAAGAAGTTTCACTTCAAAATTTAAACTTCTCCGTTTCACCTCCGTTAATTCTTTCAAGAGTTGTCTTCTCTAGTTTCTTTAGTTTTTAGAAATTGGGATGTTATTTACAGACGGGCCTTTTGATCGAGTTTTTAGAGACCCTGCCGGCTAAAATGAAACGTCGTGGGTCTTTATCCCTTTACTTATTGTTGAAAGTTCTGAAAATGTTCTCACTATTACAAGTTATCTTTTTATTTTAGTACGGCGATATTTGCAATGGAAGGCATAGGCGTCGTGATGCCAGTGGAAAATGAGATGTCTCATCCCCAACACTTCCTTGGGTGTCCCGGAGTGCTCAACGTTTCCATGATCATTGTCATCTCGCTTTACGGCGTCTTTGGTTTTTTGGGCTACGTTCAATATGGAGATCAAGTACTGGGGAGCATCACTTTGAACTTACCCCAGGAAGATGTGTAAGTAATTAATTTCTGTTTAATCACAACAACGGTAAATACAGGGTGAATAAATTATAATGTCGATGAGGGAAAAAATAACGCTATAAAAAAATCTTTAAAATTTAAAACCTAGGAAGTTTGCCAATCAACATTTGGTCAACGTGGTATTCCCTTAACTCATCTCTAGCTGAGAGGAGATATGTCTCCATCTGTTATATTTAACTTGTTTCTTAATGTGGTTGGTAGAATCGGATTGCACCGCAGATGGTAGGTCCGATTCTCATACAGAACAAATATTTGTGTAAGGAGCCCATTTGTTTGTTCTGTGTCTGGTTGTAGTAAAAATATCTATATAAGTATCGTATAGTATGTATACCTATATGTATGTTTAGCCGTTATCCGGTTACCATAGAAATCAGTTTGGGTTAGGATTTGCGTAAAATTCTGTCTTAATGAGCCTATACAACTGTGAAATCAGTAATAATGTTATGTTTAAAGTCAATCGGATGTATAGTTTTAGAGATTTCGTGATGAGTCAGTGGTATGTCGCTTATATTATGTAGTAAACTACATAAAATCTTCGTTTACATACAAATGTCATATCACTAGATATGCACAAAATGTATGTTTCAAAGGAATCCTTTTAAAAGAAACTGACGAAGGCGTCAGAGAGTCACAATAGAAAATCATTTCATGCCATCCTTCAGACGGATGACGCGTGTAACGTAATGAACTTGTTAACTTTAAGCGTTCCTTTCACAGTATTGCGCAAAGCGCGAAGATCATAATGGCGCTGGTGATATACTTCTCGTACGCTCTCCAATTCTACGTGCCAATGGACTTTGTGAATCGTTTGCTGCTAAAACGAGGATCTACTAAATATGAGAACCTCATTCAAGTCAGTGTGAGAACCATTTTCGTCACGCTCAGCGGTGAGTTGAGTTTTTTTTATATCGTTTGGCAAACATCACTTATGACCAAATTCCAGCTTGGCCGCAGTGGCCTACCTGGATGGAATATGAAAACGATGAAATGATGAAATCGCTTTAGTATTCTAACAAACATTTCCACGACCAGCTAATAAGAATTAAGCGATGCAATTTTTAGTGCTTAACATTTAAACACTCCTATACTCAATGTTAACGATCATATTTATCATTCCAGTTGCTATAGCGGCAGCGTTCCCTAATTTGGAATTGGTGATCAGCCTTGTTGGTGCCATTTTCTTTTCAACCCTCGGCCTCCTCATCCCCGCCATAATAGACACAGTCTACTTATGGGAGAGAGGGTTGGGGAAGTTCAACTACGTTCTGATCAAAAACTTCATCATCGGGATTGTCTCTATCGTCGCTTTGGTTTCCGGCTCGTATGTCTCCCTCGTCACCATGATCGAAGACCTGTACGGTGACAGCCACCAGAATGCCACTTTGACTTAATATGATGCATGCGCTTCGGCCACAGAAGCGTATGTTTCGAAGACAGCTTGGCAACGACACTGTCGTCGATGCGTGCTTCGTTAACGGTTAAAGACATGCAGGTGAAATTGGAACCTAGTGTAGTAATAAAAAGGATACGGCATCCTCTAGATACGTGTATTTCGTGTCATCTTTTGCTACCACAGGAGGCCTAGCTCTGTTTATACAAAGTTTATAACGGTTGCACTGTGCTTCGCGAGCTTTAGGACGATAATAAGCACCTACTCATTTAGAGCATGCATTGAAGATGACAATAATGTACGATGTAATTTAAGTATTACATATTTTTGTACATATGTAAATTATCATACACGCACAGTTACCAATAAATTATTACCAGATCATAATTAACTATTTTTTTTTAGAGTGTATATAAGTAATATAGAATAATTGTTATATGTAGTTACCTTCATCATAGACTTTTTGTAAATAAATTTTTAAATTATTATCTGTTTATTGTTTTATTGTCTGTTTTACAAGTTTGATCACCATTATGATTATATGATGCTATCTATTATTTTTTAATTGCATTTATTCATTCACGTTTTCTTTATTCTTCCTACTGTTACTATGACAATTCCCAGTATCAACAGCTACTATCGGTTCACATTAATCATTCAAGTTGAATCCAAAAAAATATGATTCATGTAAGGATCTGGCAAAGATGATGAACGAGATGATTTAATTCGCTCTTAATGTCATATCAGCTGTTACTGATGCACACTGTTCTTAATTATCAGACACATTTAAATATGTAAAGTTAGTAATTGTAGTTATTTAATTTTCATTAAAGGTCTAGGTGTGTTAGTTTAGATAGAAAATTCAATAATACTTCAAATAACACCGAGTACTCAATTTATTGCACAATTTTTAGGTAGGAATTAAATATTGCAAACATTTTACGATTTCATGTTAGTCGGTTACATATTTAAAATTATATATATATATATATATTGAAATATTAGTATGTTTTATTTATCGACGTATAAACTGCGTTTAAATTCATTTACAACTAAGAAATGGGCAACACTGTTGCTCCCCAAGCGTACTTGTATAGGGCCTTGCGGGAAGAATCTACTAGAAAACGTAACTTCGCCCTGCCCGAGGAACAGTTCAATGGAACTTGCGTCTATAAATGCTCTAAACGCCAAAATTGTCTGAGGACGATAGTCCACGATCCTTTCACCGTCGCTTCCAGAGCGTTGGAGCAAAAATTTGCCATTTGTGTTATCATATTTGATCATAACTCTGTCCGCAATTCTATTAGAGTCAATATACAGAATAAATTCTTTGTCCACCGGCGCCACCACATAGAATTCGCCAGCTTTGTCTTCAAGAGTGACAACAGTTCCGCCAAATGAATTCGCGGCGAACAGCGTTTTACTTCGAAGCGTATTTATTTCTTCTACTGGTTTCTGTATCAGCTGACCATCTTGAGTTAGAGATAATGACCGGACGATTGTCATTTGACCAGTAAATCCATCATCTCTCTGAGGGTAAGCCGTTTCCCACATATCCATCCAAGCTACTAACAATCTACGGCCCTTGTTATCCAAAATAGTCTGCGTCGCGTAAAAATCATGTCCGAAATCTAACTCCCTAAACTTAGTTTGAGGGGTGAATACATTAGTTTCGTAGTTGAAACTTCCAACGATGTACCCAGTTTGATACAGGTTTTTGAATCTGTCCCCAACAGGTTGGACACCTTGTGGCGAGAAAAGGAGAACAAAGCGACCATCAATTTCAAAAAAATCAGGACATTCCCACATATAACCTAGATCAATGTCATCACTTAATTTGTTTAACACCGACACCTGTTGCCAATCATTTCTATTGGAGGATTTAAACAAAAGAACGCGGCCTACTTTTTGTCCATTGTCACCGTCAATGGCATTTCCCAATACCATGTACCATTCACTTCCATGCTTCCACACTTTCGGGTCGCGGATATCTGGTTGAAGAGTATCTCCAGCTATTATTGGGTTGTTTTCGTATTTCTGAACATTAACCCCATTCGTGCTAATTGCTAATGCTTGAACTTGTCTGTGATCAGGATTTTCGTCAGGCAAATTTACGTTTCCAGTGTAGAAAAGGTACATCACATTTTCATCAACTACAGCACTTCCAGAAAAAACTCCACTTTTGTCATATGGCATATCAGGTACCATTGCAACTTGTAGGTTAACCCAGTGGAACAGATCTTTGCTCTTGGCATGGCCCCAGTGAGCAATTCCCGGCTCAGTGCTGCTATATGGATTGTATTGATAGAAAAGATGGTATTCTCCTTGAAAGAAACAGAAACCATTCGGGTCGTTCATCCAACCACCAACTGGAGCCAAATGGTAGCGTGGATAATATCGAAAGTTAGTAATAGATCCATTACATCTGATGAGTGATATAGCAATCAAAAATAATTTATAAATTATATCCATTTTCTTCTGTAACGTAAAACCGCGATGTTCAGAGCTTGTCTCTGAATAACTTGTGTTCACTATTTCGATACAAATTTATAGATGTTATATAGTATCGTGAGTAATTGTAATCTGTCGTGCCAAGACGTTATTAAGATTTACCTTAGTATTAGAATTTTCAACGCTTCTCTGATTTTCAATGCTATTCATCAGCACGTTGTCACAATACTGACCGAGATAACAAACACGTTGTTCTCTTCTGTGTAATGAAAGATCACATAACTTAAGAGTATATTATTTTCATACCGTTCCATTGGCATTTATGGAAGTGTTATTTATTTCTGAGAAAAGTATCCATAAACATTAGGCTTACGTTTTTAACCCGAAGTAAATACAATGTATTTTTAGTTTTAATCAGTCTATATATTTTGCAGATATTTCATTTCTACGAGTATATTATAGAAATATTGGTGTTATTTGCCTTTATCAATTTTCAAGCACTTTCAGTGGTTCGTCGGACTCTCCGTTCATCACACCTTCATATTATAAGAGTCGGAGATCACAAATTTTGGATACCCCTGATCTTGACACCAATATCTATGTTGGAGACGAATTGAATCTAAAACCACCGGTGCTAGGAATAAATCCAGAAGTACTCAATATCCAGTATTCTTCTCATGTCATTCTTGCAAATTTCATCAAAATCGGTACAGCATTCTTAATCATAGTATAATGTTGTGGGGCTGAATTTTTCTTATGATCGATTTGACTGAGAATGAATATGATGATTTACATGACATTTCGGATCTGATACTATTCAATGCAAAGTTTAATCAAGACAATGCAGAATATGCATTCTGTTAAAACTGTCTTTTTCCATAAAAATAAAAACAATCAATAAATGTAGGTACCTACTCATATCGATAATAATAATAGAAATTCCTTTTAAAAGTGTTTGAAAAGAAATTGCTACTTATAAAGGTAAAGCCTTATTATAATTCATATTTACTTGTTGAGGTGAACAATACGGATCGTGACCTGAATAACATTAAGACGATCTAGTACAAAGGTTTATTGGAAAACAACCGATTTCCCTAGATTTTCATTTTATATTAGAATTTCTTAGTGCCATAATGGACAGTTATTAATATCAACAATATTAATTAAGCGAGGCAAAAACAGCAAGGACTGCAGTTCGTAAAGATGTAGTATAGAAAGAAATTTGTGTAAATGAAGCAACTATACGCCTGCCCTAATAGGAATATAAGAGAATTTAGAAATTCAATGCATATCTTAATGAATAGCCATCCCTCCAACCATCAAGGCGCGTGTTTCGTGATTCAATTCTGCTCGACTGCCTGCAGCGGCTGATGAAAGATAATCCTGTTTACTGTCTATTGTAAATTATGTCGGCTCCACACTTGTGAATCTACAGAATGTTTACACGAAATGTAAATTTCTTTACGCATGGTTGGAATGTTTCAATCGTTTACCATAATACTCACTCATTGTAGTTGAAGATAATGCAAAGAAAAATTGTATGCTGCCGCACAGTCAGTCTAGATACGAAGCATTTCAATTTAGGTTCATTTGAATACCGACGTTGCATATAAAAATAAACGACTCCAAGTTGAATGTATCGGATAAATTCCATTCAACCAATCAGAGGTGCGTGCGAGGATTTGAAACCAGACCCTCGCAGTGATCATTTCAAACCGCTAGGCAATCACTGCTTCTTATATAAGGTGCTCTATAATTGTAATTCTGTTTCATACAACTTAAACATTTAGCTTGCTGATACATCTGAATTTGTAAACCTACATACATTTGCAATTCGTTTATAATTGTGCAAAATCTGTTAGTGTAATTGGATGCCTCTCTTACACCATATATAAACAAAGCGGATGTGTTTGTTACGTCCGAGCAGTCATTTATCTAGAGAATTAATGGCTGTTTGATACTTAGTGTCACACTAATGAATCGCTCAGGGGAAAAACTGTCGTTTCAATTACATCACCAGTAAGAAGGAGACGTGGTAGCTTTGCGACAAGTTCTGTTACACATTTCTTTTTTACATAAACAGAACCGCTAACCGGGACGTGGACGTGCGGCAGCAGCTGCGATACTTTCAAAGTCCCGGTGCTGGGCCACTGCGGGAAGCCATAAACATGCCAGCACGGTTTTTGAACACGGATTTGCGGCGTATAGAATGATACAATTTTTTCTGATCTTTATTTCCGTCTCGTTTCACTGCCATCTCGAAAGACTTTCCTTAGTGTTTTTTGTTTAAGTAAACCGTAGATGTTGGGCTGTTTTGAAGAGTAGGGGATAGTAGATAAGACCCTGAGCTGTTCTTTGCCGTGTAATGGAGTTTTGGCCAAATATTAAAACTCTAGTCGCCCAGAAAGACGGCTTCCCGCTAATTCTGCTAACAAATACATTCGCACTCTGATTCGTATGTAATTGGCTCTGTATATAATGTTTTTAACTAGCTATCACTATACGTTCATTTAATCATCTCACTAAAATTTGCTAGGTAATTTATTTTCAGTATCTTTAGTAAAAATATCTTCAGTTTAAAATAATAACAGGAACAAATAGTTATGTTATTGTAGCGCATGCGCTCTACAACCGGAGAGTCACAGCCAGAAGACCCAGTCGGTACAGGGCTCTCGAGAAACACGTTTCCCGAAAAGCCTTCGCGAGTTCGGTACTAGCTAACTTACGAAACGAGCTTTCGTAACTATATGGAACAATAATTGTAAAGTTTGGTTTTTGTCAATAATTAACATTACGTAGTTGTTACAAAATAGTTGTAGCTTTAATAAGTTAGTTTAAAAGTTAGTTATAAAAGTTAGATACTATAAGTGATATTTAACATCGAAGTCCGAAGTGTACTAAAGTTTCAATAAAGTTTGATGAAACTATTAAGTTGTATAATAAGTGTAAAATATTCAAATGACATAAAATAAATGTGATTATTAGTTTCAACAGTGTTTTGTGCGATATTCTAATGTATAGTTGTGTGTACCTAGATTTATTGATATGATATAGGAAATAAAAAACAGGTGAGACTATCTTCTTAAATGAAATTCTTTAGTAATTATTATTTATTCATTGAATAATGTATGTACTACAGCGAAGTAAGATAATGTACATTATATGTATACAAGACGAGAAGTATCATTAATGGAATACTTCTACGAGCTCATCACAGGGAGGATTTCGAACCCCACATTGTTGGAAATTATGCCTCTGTGTAAGACATGTACTCGTACTTTAATGGACAATAGTCATATTTTATGCACATATAATAAATGTTCTTCGTCTTCGTAGCTGTCTTAGGTCTGACAGTCGATTCTGGTTGTTATCTTTTCGCAACTGTCTCAAAACTTTGTTAAGTTTTTGAACTGTCTGAAAATTGCTCGGCTAACGTACTAACTACCTCTTAAACTCGAACACGGTACTGATGCTGCTTTGAAAAATGGAGATTTCTACTGACAACCTTCAAATTGGGCTATTGAGATTATTTATAGTCTTTTTAACCGACTTCAAAAAAAGGAGGAGGTTCTCAATTGGTCTGTATTTTTTTTTTATGTTTGTTTTATAGTTATAGTTTTCTTTTATAGTGGATACATATAAATTCGTACATATCAACATCAATATAATTAATATAAAAGGAAGCGTTCAATGAAGGAAGGAAAGATAGATATAGATGTGAAAGATAGCGATAGATAGATATACGCTATTTGTTATTCGCCTGTTATTCCGAAAGTCAATTTAAGTGAAAGATGACTTGCATACGTTTACGTTCGAATAAAAATATAGGCATTTTTTGTTCCGACCAAAAATGAGCGACGTAATTTATCAAATCGATGCACGGAACATTAAACATTCAGCCTTTAAAATCGGTATTAACAATGATTTGGCCACATTGCCCTTTCGTCTTGTTCTGCAATAAATCATAACAACCCTTCTACTCGTTACGGCATTTAGGGGTAAGGTCTCCATAATAAGATCGTTTATGCTTAAGACTTTAATTATAGTTAAATATAGTACTTTAATTATAGTGAGAAATTCTAAATTCGATAGTCGGACTAAGGATTAAAACAACAATTGAAACAAAATATTTATAATTTAATTACTTAGCTGTCTTGGACCACCGTGGTGGAGTAACCACTAAGTTTGTCACAGTTGAAGGTGACACCGCACCCAACCGTCAGATGTCGAAAAGGGTTTCTGTCTTATTAAATATGGGGTACAAGGTCTCACGCCTTACCTGCGTCTATGGTTCCCGGAAACTATAACCGTACCTACTTGAAATTTGTTAAGAAGCACTTGAAATTTGTTGAGAATAATAGAGACAGAGTTTGACCTCACGTTCGAATGTCCACCATTAACGATGTATCTTAATTCTGTCTAGTTTTTTTATTGAGCATTTTGATTGTGTACCTTATTTGAATATATATACTATGTCTTTATATAAGTAGTTACGAAATGCGGCTATATATAACAAAGATTGATAAATAGAAAAACAATGTGTATAAACCTCTTGTTTAAATTACCTTATATCTAAAATGTTTCATTTTTGTTTTAACTAAAATTGAATGAAACACCTCGTTGAAGACACATTGACATCGACAGTGTAATATTTTCGTTATTAATCTTTTTGTAAGAAAATAAGGATGAAAAGAAAACAAAATTAATTAACCTATGCTGTCTATACACTTAATTAAAGTTAACTTAAAGGTAAATTGAAAATATTTTATTCAAATCATCGAGATGCACGAATGTGAAAAGAATTTATTTCCCGCGTGACTATACCCCTCACTTGCCGTGTTCCATTATTTGGAGTTCGTTAAAAGCCCTACCGAGGGAAGCTTTTCAAGTCACAAAGCTAGCTGTGTGACTGGTCCATTAGCGATTATAATAATTCATCAATCATTCGGTAAAATCTTTTTGATTACATATAGATGGCCTTGCCTGTTGGTTCAATGGCGGGCGATACCGAGTGTCGACCCGAGTCGGTTCGATTCCCGCCCAGGACAAATTTTATGTAACGACCAAAAGTAATGTAGTTTTTCTGTGTTCAAGCGTAAAATTATCTACATAAAGTATGTAATTAGAAATGTGCATGGGTAATTTATCAGTTATTGGGTAATGTTTACTGAAGTCTGTGAAGCCTAGCAATCCCCACTTGGCCAGCGTGGTGCACTCATTAGAGGAGCCATATATGTTCAACAGTGGAAGAATAAAACGGTTGAAAATAGTTAAAACATACAAAGTAGAGAAAAAAGCGAAACAGTGTTCTTTAATTTAAAGTAAACTTTTCCTTTGTCGGCAATTTTGATATCACAGATGAAAAAAAAATTTTTTTTTATAAACTTAACCTGGCAAACAGGCAGACGGGCCACCTGATGGTAAGTGGTCACCGTCGCCTATGGACATGTGCAACACCAGAGGAGTCCAGTCCATGCGTTGCCGGTTTTGAAGGAGAGCTCTGTTCTCGCCTTTCTTGAAGAGCCCCATGTCATAGCGCTCCTAGAAAGCTGGGAAACTTTTTTGTTATCATTGTCCAGTATTAAATTCTTATAGGCTTAAAAGCTAACTACACTTCTGTAGTTATTCAACATCGATCGGTCCATTAGCTGCGTAAATATTTACAGACTATTATCTAATTGATTTCGTTCGAGAGGTCTGCTTGTGGCATAATTTCGCGTGTTCATAATTTCGTCAACGCGGTACGAAGGTTTGTACGTAACGAAACAAAAGCGCTTATATTTTAGTAAATAAATCATTTGTTACCTGCACTATATGTATAAGTTTATTAGCGTGTGCAATAAGACGATGATTTAGCGAAGAAATGTATAGGAGTACTTATTGTACCTACATATGTAAATCCACGTTGTGATTGGGTATTATGACATTTAAATATGGAATTGCCCCGTTAGTCGGGCGGTTGCTAGCGCGACTGCCGATCGGGAGGTCCTGGGTTCAAATATCGGGTTGGGTACTGTTGGATTTTTCTAATTTAGAATTTTTTATAGTGACTCAGAGTCTGGATGTGTGCCCGGTGCATGGCAATAGGCTCACCACCTATTCCATTGTGAGACTTAAACGT
>DWDX01002420.1:0-15295 GCA_018245675.1 Agara michaeli
AACGAGGCAGTCAAAGACTTTACATTCATATCATAATTTATTTCAGTTTCACTTGGCCTCTGTAATCCGTAAACCTACTACGTAACCCATCTCAAGGCTCTTCTTGGAACTGGTCCCAGTGGCATTGCTCACCACTAAGTTGTAATGTTACAAGTTGTAATGTTACATATAGAAATATTTTGAAAAAAAGGCATCTCAACGTACATTGTAAAAATATCGAAATACATTTAGAAGGCATAAGAGTCGTCCATATAGATTTAAAAAGCCGCTCCCAATATCGTGCCCGACGTGCGGGTAAATTCAAATAAATGAGTGCTACGTGGCTCGGAAGTTACTTACAATGTATTTATTCTTATAAATCGGACTTTCCTGAACCCCTCGTAAAACAGAATTTGGGGACGCCTGAAGCAAAGGAGCTCTGAAGTTTGTACAAGTACATGTACAAACTACATATAATCCGTACGGCTATGGCTTATTAACGACATTACTTAACAACGATCGATTCGACCTTTACTTACAACGACCGAATCGATCTTTACTTACAACGATCTGATCGATCTTTACTTACAACGATCGGATCGAATCGAACGAATATTATTTAACAACGATCATGATGCCACTCTTGTGTGCGGGGTTTCAGCTTCGATCCTCGGTTGAGCAGGTACAGCACAGTTCTTCTAAATACCTACCTGTTGGTTGATACGTTCGTGCGTGTATATCCACATCCGCTCACTTCATAGGGAATCCTAATAAGGTAATTTAGGAATATCATAAGATAAGATAAGAATAACTTTATTCCTTGTATCCCCTATCTACAAACGTTTCAAGCGACATGAGTTGGTAGCTTTTATGAAATCAAATTGAACCCTACTTATATTGGTATTGTTTCGAAGTAGCTTTCAAAGTGCAAAGGAAATATGCACGGATCTTCTTGATTCTTGATTTGAAAGAAAAGGCTTGAAAATAACGGCAGAACATTTCTTCCATGAGCAATTAAGATATACCACTGTAAATAGCTCACACACCTTCAGCCGCGGTTGTCAACGGTAAACACCTTCAAGATGTGATGACAATTTAACTTAACAGAACTTCAATACCTTTATGATAATCGTTATAATACACGTTTTAACAGCTTCAGATAATGTTACTCGCACTTCAATCACTTAGAACCTTTTGAAAGACAATTCCGCACCCCTCCCCACCCTTCCTTCCACTCCTTTTAGAATAAATTTTTCCTGTATTAAACATAGTCATATAACAGAGAGATTCGCATTAAAAACGGAAAGTCTTATATTAGGACTTTGAAGTCTACACTTTTCCTCAATAATCTCTATATACAACAACATTTTGTTCTATTTGCTTGCAGCTGTCGCAACGTCAGTGCTTAAACGATTGCTATAACAACTAACATAGGACGGATACTAAGTACATATAATATATAGTTACTAAATGCAATCACAGTAACATACATAGCAGATGGACCAAAGTTACTAAAGTCCTATTCGTATCCTTCACCAATCAACAGGTAGGTACTAGAAGTCTCATTAACCTCTAGTACTAAGTGAAAGAACTAAAATTAATGGTCATTTTAGAAATCGCTGTCAGTCATTAGCATGTATGGGCAGCAGTCTCTCGTGACTGCTTCCAACTCATCATCTACTCCATTTACATTGATTTGGACACAGAACGATTAAATCCTTTCTAGCTTTTGTTTATTGTCACTACGTAGCAAGCTAGGTGACAACTTCAACGCAGTTTTCGTACTTTGGAAGGCATGAAGAGTTATTTTTCCGAATATCTAAAAATAACAAAAATGCTTTCTCGCTTATAGTCAGGGGTGGGCCAAGAGACGACTAGACCGATTCATAGTAGCTCCATTGTTGTTATTTATGATGGCATTTCTGCAATAAAACGTAATATCGAGACTCTTTGGAAGGCTTTGCCGCGAACGGTGCGAGGTGTTTATTGGGTCCCTATTTGTAGCGTTATAACTCACTTAACTGGTTATTGGAAGGGTCTGGCTTTTTGTATGGACGTTCAAATGTAATGGCGTAACGATAATTCTGTAGGAACGCGACCCTTTGTATGAAACATTACTAATGGAATTTACATTTGTAAATTTTCAAGTGCAATTTATTTTAACCTTCGATAAGATTTTTTTTCTCAATAGATGTCGGTAATATTTTTATTGTCAACTTAATTAACTATATTTAATCACGGAGGAAACCTTTTTAAAAGATATTGCTTATTAAGGTAAGCGAACGAATGATTCTATCATTTCCTGTTTGTATTAATTAATAAGTTGGAACATTCCAGTGTCCCAATTAAATGTGTAAATAGCCTTAAGATACATAGTTAGCACAGTAAAGCAGGCAGTTTTCCATTTGACATTAATGTGTGACTAATGCCTGCAACGGGCCACCGGAAGTCGATTACAGAACGGAAATGGCCGCGCGCGTACGACATGTGATTTGGTTACGGACCGATCAGTAGTTACGTACATTTCACTAATATTTATGATATTCCTGATTTCTATTACACCCATGTTATATATGTTTTAAATGAACAAATAAATGCAATTAGACGCGAAATATTGCATGTCAACTATGTAAGTTTTAATTTCAAAGAAAAAATAATAGCAAAATTTAACTAAATCGCCTTTAATTCTAATGTAATATAACTACAAAATTTCTAAGTAGTCTGGAATCAGTGTTCTACGATCATATCACGTATGGCGATGTATATTTGGTGTTCTATTTAGATTCGGATCATCATCATCAATCACCATTAGCCTGGTATTATAACTACTCGTGCGGTATTCATTAAATCATAATGGATCTGGTTAACATTGATATCCATTAAAATCGCATGTTATTAAATTATCGCTCTCGAGACTTAGTGGATATAAATGATTCAGTATGTGTACTGTATTTATATGATGTGTGCGAGTAAATAGTCTCAGTAATTGTTATATTTATGTAATCCAGTAAATATCATAACGACTAGGTCCTAATAAATAAATTTTCTGCATTAATCCTTCAAGTACTGTAATGCACCTTTCAATGCTTTTTTCTGTTTTTATATTTATTTTCAAAACCATACAATGTATCAGACCATTACTTTGGTTACTGCACTATCTCGCAGGCCTGTAAAGTAATTCCGCCCGTTACATTTTATTTTAGCTTATCTACAATTGTGATTTATAACTCGAAGCATTAGAAAGAAAAACAAAAAGTAAAAAACAAAATATGAATTTATGTTAAGATAAATAGATAAGTAATATGGTAAAAGATATTTCAACATGGGATAAGTCACGTACACATTACATAACCTTTCTCTCTTTGTAACATTAGTATAGATTTAAGGAAATGAAGATTTGGGATTTTCAATTTTGTATTAGCTCAGTCCCCGTCGCGCTAACAATACTTCCCCCAACCGAAACCAGATTGAAAAACGGGGAAGCGGGATTCCATGTTTTTTCAACCTGCTGCATCAATTTAATCGAATGAAATACGTTTACGCTTCCTGTGCCGGCAACAACGATTTCACTCCAAAACTGAAATATTCAGAGAGTCGAGAATTAAATATGAAGCATCACTTGATTTCTCCAAGGCACCGACCTCTCTTGTTTTAAAGGATAATCTCTTCTGTTTACTGTTCTAATATTTTATCTAGACGCCCAATCTTTGCCTCGGGATTAAGAACGCGTTTCAGCGCGAAAGAGAAAGTCGCTACGAGTTCTATGATATATTTCGTATTTAAAAAAAATATTGTCGAAGCATCTTTACTATTGGACATTAAAAGTTCACTTGCACGCTGCTCCAAGACAAATTAGTGGGCAACCGGTTCGTGGAATATTATTAAAAATCGCCTTGAAAACCTCGGACAAAGCTTAACAATTATGACCTGTTGTTATGGAAACGCTTGTGGAAATTTACCACTAGCGGTCACCCATCCAAGTGCTGACAGCGCCCGGGGATAGCTTCATTTAAAAAAAAATTGATTATCGTTTGCAATCTGAAAAATTCTCTAGTCCATACACCCTATGTAGCAGTCACGAGGCCTCCAGTACACCACTGTGGATTCTATACAGCCTTCTCGATTACCCTGCACATCCCAAATCCAAAATCATGGCGATTAGAACCTTCAGCACGTCTTCAGTCGTACAAGTGCATTTGCAGTACCGATGAGTATAACTTTGATATACTCTCACAGCGAAATTGCTATCTAACGTAATTCCATCGCAAGATTTTGTTCAATATTTTATGACAACCTGAATAATTGAAAACGTATATCTCCAAACACCAGCTATTGGAGGCCTGCTGCTGGATACAAGCCTCCTACCAGACCTGCTGAATATAGCCATGTCCCACCGTTAAAGAGGGATCTGTGCTCCTTTTGGCTTACACGTGGTCGCTATTTTAAGGTTTCCCTTCCCAATCGGTTATTAGACCTTCGAACCACGTGGCCCGTATTGCCACTTCCAAATGCTAAGTCGGACAACGACTTTAGTCAGTAACCCTTGTTCGGCTACAAGGCTACATTTTCTTAAAGTAAGTTTCTGTTACATAAGTTACTCGTTTCAACAAGTTCAGTCCACAGAATAGGCTAATAGTGACAAGATCATAACACATAACGAATTCGTCTAAATCCTTAAGATCCCTTAATCACCTCTTAACGGAGCTACGAGTAGAAACATTATTCTCGTGTGAGAGGGTAACAAATGCCTGCGTCTGAGAAATTCCCTTTAAAACCCAATAGACTTTTTAACGTATGAATCGACGCAGCCGAACCGAAAGCAAAGTCATTAATTCTTCGGAGAAGAAATTAAAATCCGATACGACACAAATTTTCCTCCGCGTACCCTCGATCCGATAAGCTTAATTAACAAATACCTGGCCAACGAATCACAACTTAATTTACAACAACCTAAAACTGCTTTTCCTTGTTCCCTCTTTACAACTTACGCCATTCCGTTTGGGGAGCCAACAGAAGTTTCCAATTTAATTTGCCGAACACTTCTTATCTTTTTTTTCTTAGCATTTATCTCCATTTCATTACATTAAACTTTAATGTTTTCTACCGTCGGTCGTGGCTTAATACACTTTGCGATTATCTATCAAACATATTGGTCTATTATCCGATGTTATATATCCGTCTAGTTTATCTTTTTCGGAGAGAGCATTTTTGCTATTTAGCGGTACCCTTTCAATTTTCTGGAAAGTAGACTTTACTTATTAGTTTTGCTGGTACTTGTTCTACTTATGCTTATATAATAACTATCTATTATTCCTATGACAATTACCTGTCACCTATTGTGCTATTATATGCAACAGCTTAATTAATTATAATATCATTTAATTGTAATTAAATGATTAAATTAAATTGTAGTTAAAACTGACTAAGTCAAAATTAAACATATCTCATAATTACTGTAAAGGCTTAGATTTATCGCTTGGCTAATAGGCAAAGGCAAAGACCATTATGACATTACTTCAAAAGTTATGTTAATTCAAGGATCGAGTCTCATATTTTAAACCTCACAACAGTCGTCTCGTTCAGTTCTTTACATGTCTAGATTTTTATCTCGTTTTATTTTAAAATAGGAAATGGTTACTTTTCGCGTTTCCTTTTTAAATTAATTGATAATAACAAGTTAAAGTTGTTATTAAGTCAATTTTATGATGAAGTAATATTACAAGACTTTTTTTAAATTTGGTGCCCCGAGGCCCCGGTGAAGGTCCGTAAAATAATTGTTCATCTCAGCACAGCACATTCCATTACTGCAAATAACTTTGATAGATTATTTGAGCCCGAAATCCTCACAAAGGATAGACGATTCCTTAGAAGTATTTAATACTGAAGTCAATTTTCCACGCGGAATCCGCAGCTTGTTGCGCTACTTGAACCAATAAAGAATGAAATTGAACATTACGATCATCTCATGTGTAAACAAACAAAATGCTTATAAACATCAAATACCAAAGAAAAAGAAAGAAAGACATTTATTTTCAAATTTTACAGACAATGAATGTAAGAAGAAATTGTATACAATTGAAAAAAAAATATGAATATAGACTATCATCGGAATCAAAACACATTTTTGGGGAAGTTGGGCGCCGTGTCTCGTGCAGGATGGGAGCCGGCAATTTCGGTTCCTTTCCGTATTGGTGCAACTACAAAGATATATACGGGGGCAGGCATAAATTGTTTATGAAAAACCCGCGCCGCAATTGTGCGGACGTCAGGAGCACTCGCGTTTTTAATTGAAACGAACAATGTTTATGGGAACACGAATGGAAACGCTATAGAAATGGAATTTACTTTGCGCCGTTCGGCTATCTGCTGACTCTTATTATGCGAGGTCATTTAACAGAGGCATAATCGATACGCCAATTTTTCCCCGCGATAATAAGCAGTAAAAATAAATCTATCGGCACATGCAAGGGATTGTCGAGAATCGAATGAACCCGATGAGGCTTTTAACATTAGTCCTCAAGTATAGCAATTCGTTTATTACCAATCTTATGTTAATCAACGTTGATTACAGATGGCTATGACTGTTACTTGCTAATTAATTTAAACTTGGCTGGGCCTTTGATATGTGCATTATAAAAAAGTCATAACAGTTGGTTGTAGAGCGTACATTTTACTGCGAGGTTTTATTTGCGTCCGGATATAAAAATACAAAGGCACCGCCAGCAAAAAACTATTATTTTACAACGGTACCTCTCCAGGTATTCTATAAAAATCCAGGATTTTAAACTCGGTTAGCACTAGCAACGAAGCCTTTTACGACAGAATATGGTGACAGGAATATGGTTTAGAAATAATTTGCGTTTATTATAATTGCTTTATTAATTTACGGAACACGGGTGTCGCGGGCCAACGCGGCTGATTAGAAATTTATAGTACAGCAATAAAATGAAACAATTGCCCTGCACTTGGAGACGAGCAAAAAAGTTATTTAAAAATAGTAATGTTTATATTAACGGCGGTGCGACCATAAAAGAAAGATGTTTGAAACACGTCCTTATAAATCTATTTTTAACACGTACTATTTAATCACCTTAAATCGTCCATAACTCCGAGAATCATTAAAATACGATTTTATATAATATCCTTATAGAATGTTTAATTAACTTTTACTACAATATAATTTATCTAACAACGCCACCTGCTGGAAACTTTTGGCATTTCGTGTTTAGAAGGAATGCAAAAGGCCTATCTACAAGCGAAATCTTCTACGACTTTTTTACCGCCTTAAGTAGTATTCGCTATGGACAGTCAATGTAAAATGAGTGTTAAGTGAGCTGTTTAAAGTCGAGTTTCGATTGTGAAGTGGAAGGGATGTAATAAAATTTGTCTAGCATGCAACATTTGCTTCGTCACCCTCCAGGGATATTGCGAAGTGCGTTGCTGAAGTATAAATGTGGAGTGGGATCAGAGGAGTAAATAATCCTACAGAGCCACCATGTAACGATATTTAAATGATTAAAAATATAATAATAACGATATTCTTATAATAATAATGTGGATCATGGTTCGCATATCTATTTACATATTTAAACATAAGTTACGCTTATTTCAACTTTACACATGCAAACAACATGGACAGAAGGTTTTCGAAAATTGGTAGAGCTTTCATATTACGAGATTTGATTTTTTGCACACTAAAATCTGAAGGAAGCTCATGTATGACAATCAGGATCCTAGTTCAAAGTATGTGTGTTGTCATATTTTTAAAGCCGTGACTATTTCTGACCAGTGTATGCTCTTCACTGTACACGAAATAATGTATCGATACAGAGAGATCTCATTTTTTCCTCCCAAATATCTCAGGCAGGGAAGAAATTAAATGGTAAATTGAGATGAGAGCTACCATAAAGGTAGGGTATAAGGTAGTCAGCCAAAACAACTTAAATCTCTTAAATACGGGTATCGTCAATTTCACTATAATGCCAGTGTCGTAAAATAATAAACGTAACATCACGCCTGTAATCCCCTAAGGGGTAGGCAGAGGAGTGTAGTACACCCCTACATTTCACCAGTAACACCCCACATAAACATAGACACTACATTTCTTAAATGTCAAAGATCTTGTGATATTGAAATGATTTGACTGCTTCTTTGCCCATAAAGTCAATATTATGAATTATAGGGACGTTCACTTCTGAAACGTGCGCACTCCTGCAGGGTTCTCTGTAAAATTGCCTGGAGACGCTCATACTCAAGACGGATATGGGATGCTGCGATTCGGTAGATGATGTCCACATTTTACGATTCCCACGTACAATCCCGGCGCCGGCTTTACTGCTCTATAATGGGTATAAAGTTGAACGAACCACTTGACAGCTATCCCTAACAGTGCTTAATATTAACATAATATTAGGATAAACCTGAACATAGCTTAAATTTGTTTCTGGATTATTCTCTAGAGACCTGTTTGTAAATTACTGCTCCACTAAGTTTTACATGAAACATTTCAAAAGCCTTTCTCACTAGCATATATTTTTTAATATTAAAGCAACATATTCATTAACTAAAAAATGTTACTGGATAAAATAAAGAAAAGAGGACATGTAAATATTTTCAAAATCTATTATTACTTGGACGTGAGAGTTTCAGTGTTGCAAACCAAATATGACAAACAAAGCCAGTGTCACGGAAGACGTCTTTCGAGCATGCGGTAGGCACGTACCGACCGCTCCGCAGCCGACATACAAATTCTGATATGACGAGGGATTCAACAATACGTTTACGGTGCGCAATATACGTATTTGTACAGAAGTTTTTCTCTTATTATTATTTTTTAAACATTGTAAATATAATATTTTTTTTAACAATTGTTCCGGAACAATGAACCCATCACTCACTAACATAGCTGTGATCCTTCTTACGTACCGCTGCACCGGTCTCTACCGGGACTATCGACGCCTGGGGTATACTCCACCAAAATTCTCCAGTACGTATTCCAGGGACCTCTCTTTATTTAGGTGTCGCTTAAATTGAAGCACGAAATAGGCGACAAATCTGATTACCTATAATTTTATAAATAAATTCTTATTTATATCATAAATTGGAATTCAGATGCATATAATTGAGAAAGGCCTAAAAATAGATTTTGCAAGGTTCTCTTAAGGCCTCCAGTAGGTAGTAGTTAGCTAGCCTAGTCTTAAAAGTACAAGTTCCATTAATTTGAATCATATTCGATATGCCAGCGCGCTATAGCCCTGAACATTTCAATACAGCCGTACCGTCGCCGGAACGATCACATTTACATAATGAAATCATTCCAAAAGATCATTCGAACAAACGCGCTCTCAATCGTTTTATCGCAATTCACCGAAACATAAGCGATTTAGCGATATCCCATGAATCGCGGCGCGGGCTGATTATCTCCGCTGTCCGACTCGATCGCTGATGGAATCTCGCCCCATAACGACGTCTCTGCGCAGTGCCGAATAATTCCCTTTAAATATCTTCCATTATGTTGGGACATATCCAATAAACATCAATTTGAAATTCATCGAATATATTCTTCCTATGTGCGCCGAGAATAATCGAACCGGTATTTCAAGTAAACGTATTTGAGGATTAAAAGCGCAATTAGTGTAGCGTTTTACATTGATGACAGTACTGAATATGTCTACGTAGATATTTAAGTCAGCTATCTGAAATAAGAGTATAAAAATAAAAGAAGATATTAAGTAGCAGCAGATAAGAGACATCATTTAACAAGCAAAACAAATACTTTTATAAGGCCTCGATTCGCCAACTGTACATGTTTCTCACTTTCAATTGCGTTACTTTCCAAAATTTGTTCAATAAAATGAGTATGAACCGTAAAATTCGACTTCGGTTCCCGCTTTATCTTAACCGAACCGAAAAAAAAAGATAACAAATACAGCGGGAACAAGTTTTTAAATAAAACACACGACCATTTTTCTTCCATTTCGAAGCTGATGCAAGCGAAAGATTAACGATCGAATAAATTTCAATGTCCAATAAGAGAGAAAATACGAGTCGAAGCACTTTCTGCGGGCTTATCAATGAAATTTACAGCAGTACTAACTCGCACCAGACGTGGACTTTTATATGTATTGTTTACAGCCTTCACACGGAGCAGAATCAATGTAACACACACTGCTCGAGACACCAGACTTGCTGATGGATGGAAGCTCTTTCAAATTTCCTTAAATCATAGCACCTGTACCTAACATTCTTCAATTGCTTTAAAAGCAAATTGGTTACGTTGTTCGTAAACTTAAAGGACCGTGCCAAAAATTTCAACCCTGGCCCCTAAGTAAGTATTGCGAATGCATAAGTTTTTTGGTTACGGCCGAAATCCATTTCCCTCTACAAATATGAAGATTCAATTTTATTTTTTCAACGAAGCCAGTCGAGCGTTAGTTGCGGTCAGCAAACAAATAATTTCCATCTAAACGAGATTCAAACCAAAATAGTCATCAACTTTTTCAACCGCACGTTTGTTTTGCAAAAATCTCTTCGAAAGCAATACAAATCGTTATTTGAAAAAGTCCAAACAAAGTTCAATGAATGTAGCTACTAAATATAAGCTTCCTATACTTATTCCCATTCCTAAACTAAATGTATCCTATTTTCAATTTTACGTCTTCGTTGTTAATGGAATATTATGGTCATTATGTGTGTGTGTCATAGGTGTGTGAAATCCGACAATCAGCACTTGACCAGATGGAGAAGGACGGCCTTTAAATCTTCTCATTGTAAGAAAAGACCCGTGTCTAGTAATAGAATAAAAAAGGATTGCGAAACAAATGTAAGTTACACATTTTTACAGTCGGTCTACGCTCGAGATCCTTTAAACGAATAATGTAGCTTTTCTAAAAAACACGCCAAAGAAACAATGGGTGCCCCTACTTCAAAAAAAAGCCAGAGCGACCGGTCCAATAAATGCGATATTAACTCTTGCTAACATTCACACGGGCCCGCCTAATAACGCACGAGTTAAAAAGGCAATGGCAACCGAATGGAGAGACCGGCCCCGTGTGAAGGGAACTCTTTGCCTTACATTTATTAACCGTTCCTTTAGGGTAATTTTTATATTAAAACTCATGCTGTGTCCAATCATTGGGCTGACAGCGCGGATATAATGTCAAGTGTCCTTAACTAAGCTTATTCAGTCTTAATTGAAGCCTTCCACTGAGTGTTCTTTTGTTTTGGATAAGCTTAAGATACCCGTAGAAGAGGATGAGCGTAACAAGTAATTATTGCTTAAATATTATACCTTGTTATTGTAGTAAGTAGTGAGGAAGGGAAAACTTTCCAACGCGTGTCTCAGGTAGCGCGTAAATGATGCAAACCGCCTTCCACGTCGCTTGATGGAAATCAAATTAAAACACAATTACACAACCGCTCTGAGAGAAAAACTGCGATTTTACTTAAACGGGTTTTATTTCAACATTCAAATGAAAACTTCAAGTTAAATAGTCTACGTCTTTTTTACTTATGAGAATAAAAATGTACGTAAATGATACCACGTTGGTTTGTGATCGTTGCAAGTTCATGTCTGCATTGTCTAACGTCAGATGTCAGGTTTAACTGAATTTAGGTTTTAAGAATTGTAAAAGAATGAAGAATGGTACCGACCATAAGGTAACAATCAAACTTACCGATTAATTTTCTAGCCGTAATATTGCGTACATTCGACTGCCCTCGTGGTCGATTGGCTAAAGAGAGTGGCAGGAAAACCGGAGGTAGCGGGTTCCATTACGCCCCAGGACTAACATTTATGTGATGAACAGGTTTAGTTTTGTGTCTGTAATAAAAATATCTATATAAGTATCATATTGTACGTTTATCAGCTGTCCGGTTACCATAACACAAGCATTTAATTGCCAAACTTGGAATTATTATTATTATACATCAAATCTTTACGATATGCATATCTACATTACATTGTGAAAAAAATACAGAAATCTACCGAATGAATATAATATTCAACGTTATTATTATTTAAATCTGCTGTAACACCTTTTTAAGAAACAGTAACAAAGGGAATACTAAATTGCTAATGGCTCTAGTCCGAACACCTTAGAAGGTATTTCATTGTGAATAAGCAGATGTTGGTACAATATTTATTTATTTTCATTTTATGTACACTCCATGGTAACAACTGTCACTAATAAACGGAACTAATTACTTAGACGAGTGTGGCTGCACGCGATCATTTCAGGGACGTGACACACGTTTGAATAATTCATACCACGTGCACGGTGTTTTCAAATTAGGAAATCATCTCATTCGTGTTTCGACTTGGATTCCTGATGTGGGCGAATGTCGAACAATATACTGTTATGGATGTGTAGCAAACAATTATAATCACAAGTGTGGTTGCAGCATAACTATACAAGATCGATTTACATGCAATAGAACTTTGCTAAAGCAGGTCGCCCGATGCGCAGTGGGAGCTCACGCCGATTAAGAAGATCACAAAAATATGCCATGTGGTAGAGACAGTCGCAGTGATAATGGTTTTCAAGCGACCATAGCTCCGGAGTCAATAGCGCTAAACCCTTTATTCAAAAAGATGTTCTTTAAAGTAAAAACAGTAAAATCTATCGCCACAGTTTCTGAAATTCCAGCTTTTTCATGTCATTCTTCTTATTCTTCTAGTTTCTCCTCGCCAACTAGTGAAGGTCGCCAGTCACTTCCACATATTGTCTTTTGTCTTTTGTGAGGTTGAAAAGTAGGACTGAAAGCTACACCACTAAACGATAGCTTAGAAGAAGTTAACACTTCTATCTAAGCGATATTTTAGATAGACAGACTAGACATAAAACCAAATCCCTGGTTATAAAATCCACTGAAGAGTGCCCAATACCGCCCGGCAAGTGCGTGAGGTGAGTTTTGAATATTCATTACAAAACCGTTTGCTGGCGCATATTTACATAATATTATGATGCCTATTTACCCCCCAATAGCACTGTAAGAAGCCGCCCTTTCTTTCAGCCAGTAAGATTTTGGTGCTAAACAACCAGCTTATGGTAAAGTATTTCATTAAAAACAATGCCAGTTACATTTACAATTTTGCCGTTTGACTCATTTTGTCCGCTTGTGTTTATCAAATGTTAAACAGATAATGAAGAAAAACCGGTGTAATACGACGATGTTATGTTGGATTAAAGTTGCAACTACTTTTCACGTGTAACGGCCAACCAATATGACCCGCCCGCAGCGCGGCGGCTAATTGAAGTGAAGTGGCTAACGTGGCGTTTGAATATTCATTCCGAACGCGAATTCGCAGCGTCACACCTACTTTGTTTTTGTTATGTAAATCGGTTTGAATACGAGCGCGCAACCGCTGAACTTTGTCACGGGTCTCCTATCAGACTGAAATATTGACATGCACGAAACAAGCGAAGAGTAATATAGATTTTTTTAAATAATATCCATTGAAAGGACTTCATTATAAGCTTATTACTATTAATCCTTACAAGTAGGAACATAATATAAGTTTTCGTTTAAATTTGTATAAGTTAATATCTTTAGTGTATTTTGTTAAATAATCTAGATATTTAAACAATAAAAGTAAAAAACTAATGTAAACACGACATAAAAACAATCAGAAATCAAACCTATGTAAAACCGCAATTATCTGTGTGATGATCGCAATTACGAAACATTTACAACTTTGAACATTTAATAATACGATATAAAGATAATTGAACGAAGAAGTATCAAGTGAGTAATATGTTTTGAGCGAAATAAATGAAATAATATAACTCACGTACAAACATAATAATGTTGTTCTAAACTTTGCAACCGAATGACTTAACGAGTCTCGTACGTAGAATGTGTCAAGTTTGTGACTTTGCTTTGTACTCGTAGTTTAAATCTACATACGGGTGAGTGGGTCTAGAGCGTTCTCTTGACGAACACGTGTTTCCTGGTAACTTAATTGTACTATAATACATGTAGTTCCCTTTCTGTTACTCAAGGAATACTTACATAATGTTATTGGGTTTATGTTATGTTTAATTTGAATTATTGTGATGTTGATTACAATACCGTTTGTAATCAACATCACAATAATTCAAATTAAACATAACGACTGCCACGTCTTCATGCAAATGCAACCCCATCAGAGAAATGATGGATTTAGAAAAGGAACTCTATTAGTAGATCTCATATACCACAATATAACAATATTGCTATAAGTGTAAATGCCAGCTCAGAAACACTCGCACAAGAGCATCAAGTTTCTGACATTCCTTTGTTCACTTTAAAGTTCCTTGAACATGTGTTTTGGGCCTCTTAGCAGTGGTGTGCGCCTGCTACCAGCTTATGTTTAAACATCGAATAGGAGACTGTAGAATTTAATTCCATTTCAAATGATGTCGAAAATATAACTTTATATGCCTTTTTATCGTTTAAATAGTCCTCGGTTTCATAAGCTTTTTTACAAAGGGCTTGTTTGACGGATTTTTTAAATTTCTGAAATGGCAGAAGTTGAATTTTACCCAGAGTTTTATCGTATACGTTGACCGACATTCCAATAAAGGAACGGCTAGTCTTCGGTCGGTCGCAGATATCTTTGGGCGGCAGCGGCCATCTGTGAAGACTGTCCGCCCGATTGCTATTGTCATCGCGTGGACTAAAAAAGGCATATGACAAAAGCAGAGAAAGGCAATGTCTGGATACCGAACCGGTTCTTTAGTTAAAACGTTCATGCAATATAATTTCATGTAGGTGCTTTCAAAGGTTTTCAGTTTTCAAGAAATTCAGGAATCACGTCTGTGTTGTATACCTGCGGCACCCCTAACGATATACCAATAACTCAGTGGAGCACGCAACCTGTCAACTTTCGCAAGGCTAACTCGAGTACCTACACTTAGTAAAAATCAGTTTTACAAAAATACCTCTGTGATATTTTTTAAAGACATTTTTCCTTTGACAATCCCCTGATGCTGTGATTGACTGCTAAGCTAGGGGTCGTAAGATCGATTATTTACCGTCGAAAACAAATATTCGTATATTGAACATTAGTATATAGTTATTATGTATCTAGATGTAAAATTATCTAGATGTCTCTAAGGATTTATATTAAGAAATGTACATGTTGTTTCATTGACGTCTCGGTGTAGTGGTTAGTGGTTTATAATGTACTAGTTGTTAACCCCGGCTTCGCCCGCGTGTTCAAAATAGTAATGATAATAATATGAGAATAAAAAAATTGTAACAAAATAATTTATTTATTGAAGGAAAGCTCTCAAAAAAGAAATATATTTTGCCGTTTTGGCAACATTTTTCA
>DWDX01002421.1:0-15288 GCA_018245675.1 Agara michaeli
CAGCGGCCGCGACTAACAGTGCCAAGAAACACTCACCGTCATACGATTTAAGAGTAGGTGCATGGAATTGTTGCTGTTTACCTTCAGCAACGTGTAAGCTACAGAAATAAAATGTTTATTTCCGTAGCGTGCACGTTTTCACCTAACCAAGATAGGACTTTTATATAAAAAGTAATATGCAGATAAAAATGTCTAGCTGATGACACGCTGAAAAGCTTTCGGTATGTATCTACATGTTTTGAAAAGTTATTAATAATGATATTTAACGTAAAATATTTGGGTACAAATCAGTAAAAAGTTTTAATATTATCCAATAAATCTTTTAATGCTACATACTGAAAGAAACAATTTAAGAGAATACGTAGTAAGCTATATTTTTTTACTGACCGGTTTGTTCCCGTAGAAACATTTTGATTTTTACGGATACATACTGCAATATATTACAAATTTCTTACTAGGCAAATTAAACTAAGTAGCCACCATCGGCAAATTTTGGTGCAGTTCATATCCTTACAGACTTATATCCGTACAGACGGGTTGCGTTTAGAAGGACAGCGTTAGACCCACATAAAAGAGGTATTCCTATATGTTTTTTTTAATTCGTAGTAAAATCAATAAATCTATTTATTTTTTTATCCCAAAGTTTCATTCTCATGTTATCATCATTGCAGCAAAAACTAAAACATTGCATGCATCTATTATATATGTAATATTCGACCTCACCTACAGCTTTTTAAGTCAGTAAATTAGCAGAGCTTTTGGAAATAAGCGAAATGGCTGTAATCATTTCGTTACCCATTTGTTTAAGCTCACAATGAAAAGAAGAATTAGGCTTCGGGTAAATATATGTATGTAGAAGGTTACGCATATTGTTCTTTTTTTGAGACTACCTCGCAATTGTGCTTAGCGGGCTCACATTAATTATATACCTACATTTGGCTTATCTGCGTCATTTATAATGTCCCTGTCAGGCCCTAGGGATTTTGTTAATTTAGTAATGTTAGTAAAAGATTTTCTTTGTAATCGTATACCGTACAAATTGTTTCCATAGATCGTGTAAATATAATTTTAAAATTAATTTAGAGAAGTTTTTTCGAAGCATATATGTAGTTTTTTTTGGTTCGAAGATGTAGGTAACAAGCAAGTGAAGTCTGATAATGCTTAAACAACAAGAATAATTATGCTACTATGTTTATACCTATAATTAGCATTGTACATATTTATATACTTATATTTAATGAACACTACTAGCTTAAACGTAAAAAAAATATATAGCTCCAAGTTCCAGGGATTACTTATCCTACAATTGACTGTCAAACGTTGGCCTCACGATACAACACGACAGTATCATTTTTGAGAAAACTTCTCTCGTAGCTTCTCAACTGTGTCAGTCATTTTAGAGCTATTAAATGTTGAATTTGAACTTCTTGATTATAGTTTGGTTGGAATGGACTTAGAATGTTGTAGATTTTGGGATTTATACCTGTCAATTTCATTTGAGAATTCCATTTAGTTGGTAGGTTTTAAATGACTTTATGACAAACACTATTAAACAAAACTTTTGAAAATATTCTTTTAATATTTAATTATAATAAACTCATTAGTGTATTTTAAAAATATATAATAGTAAATTCATCTTTAATTGTACTTATACTGTATATGATGATATGATACACAACTTGAATTACCAAAATTATTACCAAAGTAATAAATTATTAAACATATACAATATTATGTAACTAAACCTGTATTATCAACAATATTTTTAAAGTAGATATAAACCAGTTACGTTAACAAGTTAATACGGGGACGGGTTTTGCAGACTGTTTGTCTCCGATATTCAGTGTCACAGAAACTCATGATAATTATTTCAACTACAGCACCGACTAAATGATTTGTAACTGTAACAATAAAATTTAATCAAAACAGTGAAAGGTTTAGTCTGTACCTAATCTAAAAAGAAGCTACATATCATGCGTGTTGCAAGACTATTTTTTAAATATTCGCATAACATAAAATTGTGTTTAAGTCAACTAAACATTTATAATTGGATAGTTCCGTGAGAAACCAGAAAAGCATAATTTTGATTACATAAAGAAACAATCGGCAAGAATTCAGAAGAAAATAACTACCGGAATCATTGTCGTATTCTGGTAGAAAAAACATTGGAATGGTTGTAGATATTAATTATACATACATATAACTTTTTTCTCTTCGAAATCAAATTACATAAAAATAATAGACATTCTAATGAGAATTTATTTTTAGTGTGTTTCAATTTCACTCAGCCTCACTATTATCAGGGCTGTAGTTTTCTTCATATTACAAAAAAAAGTTTTATCTCAAGTAACAATATGCTCTTAACCCACACTTCGTGACCCTTCGCGCGCCACTCTGAGACAAACAATAGGCTAGGTGAAGAATAAAGCACCTTTGCGCCCGTGCATGTGACGATTTAAGTTTTTTTTTTGTATTAGTTGGCTTAAGGTCGCCGGTTTAAAGGCCAACTGGCCAGTTCTTGCAACGGATATGTTTTTCGTTTGAATCTGTGTTTTTAAAGAAATAATGTCAAGTAATATTTTCGCATATAATTAAAAAGTTCAAATTATAAGGCTAGTTATTATATTAAATGTTTTAAGAGATTCTGTAATAAGTTTATTTCGCTTCATTTTGAGCCAACTTCAGAACGAAGTTCATGTTTTATCTGTTGGCATCTTAATGATGGAAATTGAATTGAAGGGGTATTCAATATTAAAAACTCGCTTCCATATTTCATCTTAAGTATTTTAATATATTCTATTGGAGATCAAATTCAGATCTCTGAATGCGGGTCAGAATCATGATGTTATATTTGGTTGTTTACATGCTTCTAATATTGACTGGCCTTTGAGTTTAGTAGCTGTGGCCCTCACTATTGAGTCCGAGATGGCGAGTTCGATTTCTACCTACGACAAACATTATTCGGGGCATTTGATCTATGCATTAAAAGATATATATATTAAATCATTGTTGTTGTATTCATGATAGCATAAAAATGAATATCCGATAGCAATGTAGGTACTTTAAATTTCCAGGGACAGGGTATATAGTTTGGATGTCATGTGACAATCGGGTCAATGCTGCTTCTGTTCCATATAAATAGCTGATAACCTTATCTCTTAAACGCCAAAGGTGGAAACCTAGGGTCGAAATATAATTAATATTATTTATTAATTTATCAAACTATTATTATTTCTAACAAGTGTTCCTGATTTTATTCTCGTCCTTCATTTAACCTATTTATGTAGATAGGTACGTTTGTAATGTTTGAAATGTTTAATGTAACATATTGTATTTTTCTACACCCTTTTATTGTGGCACAGTTGGACACGGACTTTATGTAAAATGAAGGTTTAATATAAAATGTTATACAAACGATGTTACGTAAACGGTAAGTTACATATCAAATGTACAAGTTACTCGTAATATGCTTATGAGCTACGCAGTTCCATGATTAATTAATTCATTAATTGTAATTGAATACATACTAATCAGTCGCATGTCAGAACACTGGAATATAATCTATGACAACATAATTAACTTCAATTACTATAAAATTAAACGAATATAAAAAAATATGGTGCAGTTTTTTCAATGATGACATAATTCAAATAATAGGTATAGTATTGGAGCTGTTAGTTAAGAGACTTCAGCTCGATAGGAGAGCGGGCGTGGATAGAAATGTTTAACAATCCTCATTGGAAAACCGTACGTTTGTGAGCCGAAATCGTGAGGTTCGGAGATGGGTCGAATCGCCATAGAAATCGCAAGTATGAGAATAGATGGATGGATTTGTCTCCGTTGTGTTCGACAGAAAAAAAACATTACTGACAGCGCAAATTATTCCTCAAACGTTCAATATGCAAGTGTTTTCGAAGCAACACCTATAATGACCAACCCCAACCGCACAACTATTAGCCGTAAGGTAGAGGAGCATTGTTCTTAACGGCGTGCGCATATCAAAAATCATCAAAGTTATTTATATCAATGGCCCATGGTTCTGTCCAGTAGTCAAGTATTTCATACTATGTATGAAGGTATAGACGGAAGTATCCATAGCGAGACTGGGGCGGTCGATAGAATACACGAAGCTTTTGCATTTTCTATTCCACTCTGATTTACGGCCAATGTATCTACATTTGAATAATGTAACAGCAGATATAGACACTCCAATTATCCGGTTTGCTATTTGTAATAGAATTCGTATAGTAATTAGCTAATGCATATAATATGTGAGGAAAATTCTAGCATTAATACGAATGGGCAAACCCTCTAACGATTCATGCAGTATGAGTGTAGACTGCAGACAAACTGCAACTGCATCTTGTATCCTTCAGTACATTTTATATAGGAAACAACTGTGCTGATGAGATATAGCTTGGTATCTTTCGAATTTGTGCGATGTTTTAAAGCCATTCGATGATCTCCAAAATGTCAGATCTACATCTAGGGTTTACGAGTTGCGTCGCCTTCAAAGCAAGGACACGTATGTAATCATTGATTGACGTTCGCAATGCAAGGTCAACGGTGTTCAGTATACCTTATACCTGGGTAAAGATGTAACAGACGGCTATGAGCGGTTCTATTTTAACGTCTTCTCATAAACAAACGAATCAATGATAACAATCAGTAACAAAGTTCGTCACGGGCTTAAGTATTTCACTCGAAGGATGGACATGAGATCACAGTCGGTTAGGTGTCCGTCCCACGCATGATGCGACAGCGTGAGGATGTACTGATCCGAGTTTAGTAATCCGTAACAACCCTGACACTGACTCATCAAGATCAAGGCTTCGATTAATTATAGAAACGCGTGGAATATTATCTTTCAGTGCCATGGTTGTAGTTCACGAATAATGTCTTCGAATTTCTCCTCTGTTATATTTCGCAGGATTATTACCATTTCAATATCTTAATATCCCGTTCGCTTGAATTCAATTTCCACACTGGGATTTTTAAGAACCTCAGTTAACTACATAATACTTTCTTACATGAAGCCAATCTGACTTGATGTATTCCTTTCTGTACAAAGCGATACTATTAACATTAAATCTTACTCGAGTTGATCAATTTTTAAACGTATGGACTACGGAGTATCATACGTATGTTTCGTTAACAAAACGTATGGCGAAGTGGCGTAAAGACTGTCGAACGGAACGGAAGCTATCAGTTTAGATTTTTCACGATTGTCAACGAATTTGCAACATAATAACACAATACTCGATGTGTTCTGAATATTCGGTCGTGCTTGTCACTGATATGTCACACTATTAGAAGTCAAACTAAATTAGGCCACAAATGTAGTGCAATTTTTTTAAATTTGTTAAAGCATAGGTATATAAACAATTCTGATAAATTGTATTTTTTGCCAATGAAGTAAGGAGATTAAAACTTTAAATTCTATTGTGTTTTAAAATGTGTGTTAAATCTTTTATTATATGTATTCATACAAAAAGGCACCTTTCTATACGATAAAACCTTTGCAAATTGGGAAGTAAGAAAATATAAAAAGCAAAAGAAATCGTTGGAAACCTGTATTTGATTTGCAAAAAGAGATTGACTGTACAAAATATGTTCGTGTCAAACAACAAGGGTTATTGGATATTGACTTACCCATATGTATGTAACAGAGATTAGCTTCTCGCGAAAAATTCGACACAAGTATATTGCAAAGTAGTAAACAGAACCTTTCGCCACACAAATAAAGTTCAAAATGGATTAGCTCGAAATGCTTCAGACTTTCTAATACAGTAACATGCGAATGAAGATCGCATTTTGCTGATGCCTTTGTGGTGACACAAAAGAAATCTGCATACAGAACCACGTTGGCCGTTGAATAAAGTGCTTGAAAATGGAATGAGTGCGGAGAATAGTAACAGTACTCTTTGTCGGGAGGTTAAAAGATTGACGTTAACACAGTGAATTCACATATTAATACAATTTTCGTCTGTCGTCAGTAACACTTTCCCAAATTCTTCCAACTGCTTACGGGCAAAATGAAAATAAGCCAGCTTAGATTAGAAAGGAGAGTATACAAATGATAAATTACTTCAGTTGACTACAATAATTACTAATTAAATCGTTAAACTTTGTCGAAATTAATTCAGACAAAAACAACCGACTCATACTTTGCTACCTGCCCTCTGTTCACGAAACGGCATTAAAAAGCGTGACGCCGTATTATTATACGTTTATCTAGGCTTAAAATTGTTTGTACCCAATATTCGTAGCAAATAAAGTGTATTGTTATACTAGTAAAAACATTTATGAGCTCCCTTTACAAAAGGGATATCATCCTCAATTGTTACCTACAATAGTGGAACATAGCCATTGTATGCTCATAGCGAAGATGACATTGCCAAATCGTGTGTAAAATGTACAATTTCCGATGTCTATTGTTGATTCCTCACATTGTGACCAGTTCATAGTTAATTCTGGACGTTTTGATACGAATGAAAAGGTTCTTATTTCATGTTTAGCTTTTCAATTTAGAATATCAATAAATACAGCCGAGGCCAACACACTACGTATGTAGATATATTTATAACACAAATTACTAACTTGGGTTGCTTTTTCACTAACTAAGAATCTTTTATATGTAATCGAGATTTCATATGTTATTTATTTCATTTTTAATTAAGATAATATTTAATGAAACTTTACTAACAATAGAAAAATAAAACTTATGGGATAAATGACATGCTTCAATACTAATAACCGTATTTTTACAGGAACTTTTCAAAAACGGTATTTACCTATTGGTAGAGGTACATCTGTGACAATACAAAAACTGTTACTCACATATCATATATACATACAATACACAATAATATATAACATATTTCGTCATTTCTGTATAGATTTTGTAATATAACTATTATAAATGCTTCAGTTTGTGAAAGAACTTATACGTAAACGCAAAGGCATCCGTACTGTGGGTACTTTAGTACGATGTAACCTGATTTTATTGTGGGGGTGTACTACACTCCTCTGCCTACCCCTTAGGGGATTACAGGCGTGATGTTACGTAACCTGATTTTACAACGTACCTAATCTCAAATTTAACCTATTAAGCGTTTGAGGATCAGTTTATCCTGAAGTTTCTATACAAGCCCGATGAGCTAGTAGCAACGTGCGTATTATGGCAGTTAATTGCTATATTTGCTACATACCCACTGCGTATATTAGCATGTTTATGCCAGGACAATATGTAGTTATTTATACAATAAAACCTATAAGTCGTGAGTGGAAATTAATGTGATTTCACACATATAGCTATCAATAATATTGAAAACTCCACATTAACATTTAGTATTTTTAATCTACAGATTCGGATGTTTCGCTGAGTTATTTTATGTATAAACAAATAGGGAAAATCCTGAAGCATTTTCCTGTGTATATTTAATAAAGAGAAAGTACATTTGATAAAATGATACCGCCATAATCTTAACAACATAAACAAGTTAATTCAATGAGCGGACCTTTACGCTTGTTACTTTAATTCTGAAACATTCCTCAGTTTAAAACACGATTAAAAAGTATAATGTTCTTGCTTACTCTACGTTCATTTTACATAAATTTGATTAAATATTATGTTAAACGCTTACAAAGGATTTGAAATTTAATATTTGTCCGCAGTATTTATAAACGTCTAGTAACTGCTATGTATTGTTTTTCTTAATTTAGTTCAACACACCGGCAGATAGACGCTCGGGTATATTTTTCAATTTTGAATTAATTTGAACTAGATTATTTGAAAACTATTAAGTTTAACCATTAGTAAAAATTGAAAATTACACGTAGGTAATGCCTGGTTTGTTATTATTTCGTTATTCATTAGCTTGCTCATATGTTTGCAAGTTTAATGGGAAATTAATAAAACAGTATTGGAATGAACAAAAAAGAGAAGGTCGTCTATTTTTTACAGTTTTAGAAAAGTAATAAAAACCAAAGTGAATTAGTGCACAAATGGCCCGAGGAGTCATTTCTATCATTTTATACGTAAAATATGTTAATAAAAAGTACCATTACAATGTGAGAATTGAGTGTTTGTAGCTTTAATAAAAGGGGGATCAAGGCAGGTCAATCTTATTGATGTGGTTTTTATTCATTAAATAAAAATGTAGGGCAAAGCACACACAACTCACGTCCGTAGTAATTTCAGTGGGGCGATAAACTTTATAATGATGGTTAAACACGAAAATCTGTACAGTACGAATTGTGAAATTTATGTTTCCTGTATGATACTACATATTTACTGAACTTCAGTTCGTTTTTTCAGTTCTCATCTATTTTATTGAAATGACGGCAAACAATTCTATGATGTTTACAAAGAATACTTCCGATTAAGACTTAGTATGCGACATTGGAAGAAACGTTTATTGTTGATTGTTGACATCGAATGAGATCATTATAGTTGTGTAGTTATTAGTTGAGATACTGTAAGCATTTTATCCTGTCAGCGGTATTACGTCAGATATTAATAAGACATGTCAAAATCGTATATGTTACAGTGTATAACACAATTAAATGAACAAAGTCATTTCTCCATTACATAGATAACATGAAATGTACATATGAAGCAATAAAATGTACCTGACAAAGCCTTTTCTCTCCGCCCGTCTAATTCATTAGAATAGCAATGGCAAAATTATTAAAATATCTATCTTTACCTAGAATAACTGGTCACAAAGTTAACCACAAGAATGGACCGCTTGACTGGAGTTATATTCGTTTCTAAAACGGCACACATTTGTCATAACATCTCCGAAGATAGGACGGCTGCCAAGGGCGAGGCGAAACTGTTCCAAGTTTTTCATTCCAAGCGATAACCAAAATACGGGCTGGGATTTGGACCAGATGTGGTCCCTTCCGCTTAAGTTTTTGTGGCTCTTTATGCTAAATGCCCCTTTGAAATAATCCGTCGGTCTGAATATCAATAACAATTTCGACTCCACATGTGTTAACGAAACACATTCATTATTTTTCTTAAATTGTTTTGTTAACACTTCGTTCAGAGTTTTTATCCATTTATATTCTCAATTTTTTATTACGTTTATCAAACAATGTTAATATGTAGTATTATTTGGTTACATTTTGTTAATTTTTATCTCCTCAATATTTTTAAAGTATATAGGTACATATCATTATTATTTCTATTCAACTTCAATATGTTCGATATGAGTAATTTACGTTTTTGACATGATTTAATTTATAACTTCCATACCTATGGTAATTTTTTTAAATATTTTAATTTTTCTAACTTAAAAGCTTTTGATACGATGTATTTCATTACATTTTAGTTTTTTCATTTACACTAAACAGAAATAGTTGTACTTAACTAGTATAGGACGATTTTAATAATGTACGTGACAAATTGAACGATTCAATTTAAATTAGACAAGGGTAGGAGTTATAATAACTTTCCTATACAGTTAATAACCGAGTCGTAAAATATTGATCTTCAACGTTTATAACTGCATAGAGGTCGATACTTAAATACGTATAAATTTTCTGGCCATAAACAAACTTTATATAAGCAAACTGAGACTTTACATAAAAGACGCCGATAGTACAGCAGTACAGCTGTTAGACATCCCAAAACCTTGATTAACATCTTACAAAAGTAAATATTATTATTATAATCTTACGCAGCGAATATTCGGAGCTCGACGTAACGTATCTCTTGTATAGTAATCCAGTTCTGTACAACCCGTTGTTAATGGAAACACCACAACGTTTAAAATATCCCATACTGTGTAGTTTCACGTTGATTCGAAAGTTTAAACCCAATGAACCGAATAGGTACAATTAATCCGATCGAACGCGGCATGCTTGTCAAAGAACTAGAAACACACTGACCATATAATATTAATCCAAGTAGTCACATAATATTTCTATCTTATTTTTCCATATACGCACGTAATAAACAAAGTAACATTAAAATTCTATGACATCGCGTCAGCGCACGTGCCCGTAGAATCGTGTAATGGGTAATATTCATATACTCAAAGGAATTTGTAGATACATTCCTATATCAAGATATATTTTACTGATGATTATAAGATGTAGAAACTTCCTAAACGTATGCACGCTTATATACGATGACACGAAAGATTAAATCTAATAAGTCATTAGCCATTTATAGCAAAAACTCGAAATAATTGTGTTCATATAGTACTAACTTACTTGTAAGTCAAGTCAAGATAATATTAACGTCAATTCTTACATGAGTTCTAAAAGAATACAAGCGAACAATTAATAATTTTTCCTAACTTATATTAACTTGCACTAGTTATTATAACGAACTAGTTAAAAGTGGATAAAACAATTAAATTGGTGGATATATGTTAAGAGGTTATTATCGGTGCCGAGAAAACTGTAAAAAGCCGAGATAATGAGGAAATTTCTGACATTTCAAAATAACTATCAATGGTTTGACCACTGCTTTCACATTACGGATATTGTTATTGCCTTCTTGCTCTTTTTCACACTGATTAATGTAATCGTAGCCCATTTAATTATTATCAAGTACTTAGTATCAATTCAATAATGTAAAATACTTAAAATCATAATTTGGCACATCAACAATTTCGATGTATTTAGATGTGTTCTAACCTAATTTGCAGACATTAATGCAAAATAAAAAATAGCCTCCATTTTGGGCAAAATCTTTACTTTCAACTCGCTGGTGTTCATTATCTGTATTTCTTTCTACATTCTAATATTCTTCTAAAGGTAAAGATTAAATGAGATCTCACTTATTCATTACACCAGTCCGTTTAGCTAGGGCCAGTCAGTTTCACGAAAACTTTACGGGGCCATAACGACTCGTGTGCCTTGAACATTGAATGAAACAAGAGCGAATCAGGTTTAACAAGGATGATACTTCTTCCGCTTTACGTAAAACAGGTAATGATCACACAAGAAGAGTAATCATAGGGTATTTTTAAACTGGCTCGAACCTGTGACTAAGTATACTATGGTATGGGATAACTGGGTCGTAATATCCGGATACGTAGTGTAGTAATTTAAAAGATAGAATCATCGCACATTACCGCTAATATTATGTATTTAGTGATTTAAGGCAATAACTACGAGGTGATATCTATTCAAAGAGTTGCTAAGCAAAAATTCAATTCAATAAAAACGTTTCATTTGAACAACAAACGTGTTCCTACTTTAACCTGTTACATACATTGAATGTTTTCTTTCTCTCGCAATAAATAGTTTCGTACAAAACTGTTTATTTTTACAATGTATAGAAATTCATAAAACTGCAGTATTACACTAATGCACGTTCATAATGAATAGCGTTTGTTAAATCGCGTGTTCTTCAACATCTACGCTTCTGAGAACGTGCCGGAAACATTTGACGAATTTAGATTCATGATTACAGACGTTATTGAGATTGCGCTAGAAAAAACAATGATGTCGATTCGTTCACGGCACAGCGATGCGAGTAAAATCGGGAATTGTAGTACATCTGTGTCTGTAGGGAATGGCTGTAATTCCCGTGTATTGGACAGTCACGTATACCTACGTCTTAATTAGATTCTGAATTTTCAACGTAACGTGAATATGTTGCCTTTATCCTTTTGCTTTTATCCGTGCTCGCGTTTTCGTGTATGGAAGAAAGACAAAAGCTGGATATATATTATACACCTAAGATACCTTATGCCTTAGATTATTTTATATGCACGGTATATGAACAAAACAATCAAGGGATTGTTTCTTTGAACACCCTAAACTAGGGAACTACTGGTTTTTACAAATGGTTTTGCGTTTTATAACTAATTTAGTGGGGCGGTTTTAGGGTATGTAGCATTACTCTTCGACGGTGACAAGGGGTAGAAGATGTAGGTATATTTGTATGCTAGTTCGTTATTTTTAATTTAATATATAAATATATAAAAACAAATATAATATATAGGTTTATTGTCGGAAATCAAAATTTGTTATACAAGTATTAAAAATTGTACTTTTGCTGTGTTGTTGTATGTGTGTGGGACGTAGCTGGTAGTTAATAAAAATATTAATAATATTCGTTCACCTACACAGTAGACGTATCGGCGGGTTTTAGCTGGTTTTGTTGATGTATGATTACGTTTTGTTTTTAGACTGTCAGGAATGCGACTGAGTTAACACTTAGTAGAAGGGTTTTAGTAAATGTTGGTTCTCGATTTAGAATCAGTCAACAGCGCAGCGCACACTCCAAATTTAATTCTACAACAAACGGTGTTCTCTTTACTGGAACTACTGATTTATATGTGCTTTAAATGAAACTAAAATTAATGGTTATGAGCATACCTATGTTAGGATTATTAACCCCGTGAGACCAAACTGTGAAATAGGGTTGTCAGTGACAATGAATATTGGAATAGTTATAACAATAATTATATTATAGGAATATCTGCTGTGACAAAACGGTTTAATTTAATCTTAGTGAGATAATGTACAAAAACATGAGGCGTTCCAATTTAGTTTTACTTCATCCGTAGAAGCCAGTTGCGGCAAGTACCAATCATCAAAAATCGTTAGACATTTCTGTGAATTGATTAATGCAATTTGTATCATCGCATTATGTAAATGTATGTCAATAGCGCGCGGGTTGCGGCTTGCCGTCAGGACGTTCGTCATTTTACAATTACGTGACACAAGGAATCCATTTCAACGAACTACGCTGCGGATTGACGGTGATAAATTTATTGACGTGTCATTACACCCAGAAGTTTCACCCGGTCTTTTGACATAACGTACTTGTATATTTGACGAATGCGATGTCAATTGTTCATATATAATTGTTATCCCTAAGGTACATGTGTTATCACGGTGGTATATTAAACTATTGTCATTTGCTATATTTCATTGATTGTAAATGTGGCTTCATAAATTTCGTATCGTGTAATTTAATTCTGTTGCTTAGTTGTTTCCTATTTGTCATATTACACCTTAGTTTAAACCAATGATAATAATTATTAGATCACATTGCCTACAGTTTTCATGCAGGTAAGTTCGTACACAAATTGATATAGTTTTTAATAAACATCAAAAATTACAAGTACAAAAAATTCAGATGTAGGTACGGTTTTTGTTCTTTAGTAGTTTCAGTATCATTCTCCTTGATTGACGTTAAAGTCTTCTTTTTTGCGAACGCTGCTATGCTGTGTAGACTAAACAGTTGTTTGATTGAGTACCGAAATTATAGCGTCATATCTTTAAAAAACAAGGGTAACTCATTGTGTATTACATATAAACAATGTTTATTGAAAGCTTTCTAATCCGATGACTATACCGAGAAGCAAAGGCTACAAAATTAATTTAATACCTATGATATTAGGGTAAGACTGTTTATACATAATATCTTTATTGTGAAAAAATCTATGATCGACGATCATTGATCGTGCATAAGGTAAGTACCCTGTCAAGACACATGAAATAAAAGTATATAGCAACTTACAAATTACAATAATTACATGAACCATCAACATTGTAAATGGAAAACGTCGTTCACCCTTAAAGCGTAGCATTAGAATGTGTTATAAAACTCACAATTATTAATATTATAATGATTCGTTTATGACCAAAGGAGATTTTTTGTTTCATTCACTTGATTATTCTCCAGTATATTATCTTATCGAAATTTGTACTGTGTTACGTACACAGACCTATGTACCAGATGTATGTACCAGACCTATAATATTTTCAATAAAAATGGCGCAGAGTCGATTTGTAGTGCTGTTATCGTCGCTGGGTTGAAGGTTATAGGTCGTAATTATAAATTCTTGCGATCGCTTATACGATAACTGAAGCTGATACCGCTAATAATATTACATTTCTATATAAGATGAATAATAAATAATTTAAAAAAAAAAGTATTCGGTAGCTAAGTGCACGAAAATAGGAATATCTTTTTATTTAATTCTATATAAATTTTGATAATAAAATAGTACGACCTCGTTTTGCCTCCGATAGGCATAAAGTTTCGATGTCTTAAATAGAACGTCAAATGCAAGGTTGAAGAAATACTCCCTATACCAATATTTCACGGTATATTTTTCTATCTCGTTCAAGTGGAGAGATCGAGCCCAAAGCAATAGCAATAAATATTATTAGTTGTCAGCTGTACGAGCGTGACTATTACGATGAAGTGAAATTCTTTATTATGTTTTAGAGAATATTTATGCGTCAACCTTTCTGAACATTACGTAAGGGGCAAAGGATACTGTCCTTTATTCATTTTCGTTAATAATTATTTAATAAAACTGTAAGGACTAAAGAGCAAAAGCTTTGGCAATGAATGTTTTGCGAGATTTTCCTCATTTTCTCAGTTACATTTAACGTAGTTATTAATAGAATGATATAATTTAATTTGGGACAATAAAAAATACTGTGTAAAATTGTACGGTAAGTAATTATCGTTAAGAACTATTTTTGACTCGAAATTTTATGCAAATTATATTTTATTGTGACACAAGATTTACTCTGATTTCGGTTAAGGAATCGCATTTGTGAACAGCACCGAGAATGCGTCCAGATTTAAACCATCTGAGACGTTGATTGCAACAGTTTTTAACGGTCATGTGGCTGGTGTCGTTTCTAACGTGCAATTAGCAGTCACGTAGTTATACGATAGTCGTATCATTAATTCGTTTAATAAACATGAATTCATCGCCGGCGGACGATACTGCACACCACGTGACCGCTAATGGTAAATAATATTGTTGCAATGTCAAGACTCAAGTGGATGTAACTAATACGTGTACGTTATGGATTATATCAATTGAGCTCAAGAAACGGTGTACATATCAACTGACTCGGCACTACGCCTTATACGGTCCAATGTCAATTCGAGTTAATCTCCGTCGAAGACCCTGATATTATCCTGAGAAGTGAACTTGGTTACGTCGAAATATAGTTTCGAAGTACGCGAACTTTACACACTGAAAAGACTTGTGCGGAAAATATATTGCCGTAGTGTACTCGAAGAAGTTTTCCGCGACAAGGCAATATAAGACATTCGCGAAGCTTTCCGAAGTTCGAGAGCACTTCAAAGATCCAGCCGTGACCAGCATCGTTCTAAATTTAAATATATATTTTCATTTTGGAGAAAAGAAATCCATAAAAATCCGATTCCCTTTAATGAATGGTTAGGTACTGTCGTTTTTACATTAGCCATTGTTATGACTACATTCTATACTGTACGTTGTATTTGAGATTACTACAATAGAAATGTACCATCGTCTTTGA
>DWDX01002422.1:0-15283 GCA_018245675.1 Agara michaeli
TACAGATACAAACTGCTCCACGCGGACGAAGTCGCGGGCAAAAGCTAGTAATTAATATAGTCTATATTGATCAGTGACAATGTAGCATTCAAATGGTGAAAGAATTTTTAAAATCGGTCCAGTCGTTTTTGATCCTATTCGTTACATACACACACACACACACACACACACACAAATCTTCCCTCTTTATAATAGTAGTATAGAAATAGTAAACAAAATGTATACATTCATGTATGTGTTTTTAGAATAATTAAAAAGTACTTAACCATTTTTTATGAATAAGGCAGCACCTTTTTTACTAATACTCGTAATAAAGGTACATTACAAATGAAAAATAGACTCTACGAACTTATAACATAATATAAAATATATACGTCAAGTATATTTCGAAATTGTATAATAGTAATAGGCATTCGTTGACATACATATTAACATTTATTGTAATAAAAGGCGCAAAGGGCGAGTAGTTCATGAGTATAAATCGAAAATATATGTAGGTACACGATACACAGTACACGTGAAGTTTATAAATAGAAGTCACAATATCAGTGGTCTCTTTGAGAGCTCGAACAAAAAAGTTCTCAATCGACACTCACGAGAATACACACAAATAGAATATTTATAAGACTACGAAGAAGCTTCACGTGATTTCTTTTAGGGATGATAATGACATTTGTAATTCGTGAAAAATTAAACGTATTTTTTTTTTCTAAACACGAGTTAGTGCATAATATTTTTATTTCTAATTGCTGTCTTAGTTTCGCAAAAAAGTTACTTTCCTTCCTTATAAAATTTAACATATAAAACACGGTTATTTCCATTTAAAAAAAAAACGCGGTGACAAGTACCATTGTTACGGCCACAAAAATCAATAAAGACTTTAACAAAAAGCCTTTAAATTTTTTGTTTTTCTTTATATAATATTTTTAATGGATTCAAGAAAATATTTAACATGATGATGATGACTTTTTCACTGGTCACATTACGGGGGTAGAAGACATTAGCAAACCAAATCACGAATTGACGCTATGAAAAAAAAAGAAGTGAGCCCTTTACGGAAATTAACAAAGGAACTTGGTAATTAACAAGCGATTTGCATAGGATTTGCGTTCACTAATTGAGAGAATTTGAGAAAAAGAAATTAGGTTTAATGGAAACGCTGTACTCTGAGCGGATGTAATGGAAATTATATTTATTATATTTATTAAACGTGTTAAAAAGGAATCCTGTGTTGGAGACAAAATCTACAATTTAGTAATAAAAAATAAAGAAAAGCAACCATTACCTACACTACAGTACTGCAGGGATTTTAGATATATTTTATAATTCTGCAGTATGTTCAATAGTTTAATATGTCCGAACTGCCAAATGTGCTAATTCAACATTGACCTGAATATGAAATTTTACCGTATCATTGTTGTATTTTGTTTAAAGGTTGTCAATAATCTGTATATTCTACGCATTATATAATCCACGTTATACAGTGTTATGAAAAAGAACACCTTAAATATTAGCAAGTATCAATCAATCAATAAGTAGGTTAATTTAGTTCTATGCAGTTTTTCCCCCGAAGCCACAATGCCACACACTTTGCCCGACGCCCGAGAGCCTCTCTCGCACAACGCTCATAATAGAACACCGTTAACAGATCCTACGGTACACAGAGACTGTAACCATTTAATTTCCGGAAACGCATTGAAGCAGCCCTGAATGCGGAATTGAATCCGGTGAATGTACAATATTAATATAGAAATGTGTATTTAATACACAAGGTGTATTTTGTAGGCGATATTCGCGTAATTGAAAACACTGTTATAATTAACTCGGGAAATTACAAAATGGTTTAACATTAAAGTGGTGCGACGTCACGCCCATGTCCCCCGGGGGTGGGCAGAGACTGCGGATTTACATTATATTAAATTACTTCCAATGTTTTAGTTAAGTACGAGGTATGTATAACTAAAGAATGGCGACAAAAACACCAATTCATTCTTCGTTGCTTTTGTTATCTCATTATTTCTCATGCCTGCCACGATCTCCCACCATTATAGCAGAGAATGCCACAAGCCATTAAGCCTATTACAAAAGTCAATAAAGGGTTAATAAATATTCTTTATGTGCACTAGTAGGTTGTTCTGCAAATAATATCGAATGCGACGCAGAAGTTGCCTGGAGCGTGACTGGAGCTCCCCGGGATCTTTGCACAGCGCGTGTATGCTAATGAGTACAGCGGAACTGCTCCGGACGATCGCTGTAACACTAATATCTCTCGTAACGGAGCGCTTTACTTTACTATCAAAACCGATATCTTCCGGGTTTTTTTGTAAGTAAGAGTAATATTATTAATATACTGCAAACATACACAGACCCACTTTAGCATTTGATCTACACTCGTAAGAAAACAAATAATACATAGAGACCACGAAATAAAACTGTTGCGGAATATACGCCGCGCAAGTCACGGGCTGTAGCTCGGAGCGTGCGGACGGCGCACTCGAACAGCGTTGCAACTTTTATTGGAAAACTTGCCCCGAATTTACATGTCCCGCACATTATTAAAAACGCTTGTAAAACTTTCAAAGGCTCCGCAACTTCAACGTTGCACCCAATGCGAATTTATTCCACGCAACAAAAACTCATTTCGCTTGCATGAAATTTGCAATATGGCGATTTTGAATCGCTTTAGCGCCAACTAAAAGCTTTTAAGCGAACAGACTTTATAAATGTAAATAACTTATGTTCCACTTAAGTTTCACTGATATTATGTGCCCACAAGTGTTAGCGTGATAGATAATGATGTTTCTGAACAAATCATACCTACTTCATTTCTGTCGGAAATCGAAATTACCTCGTTGCATCACTATTACACATCTTCTACGGTGCTTATATTAACAATCGTCATATTTATGAAAGGGATAATAAAAGAAAACATTATAAATAACTATTTCATTACAATAACATGAAGATTGAATGAGTTTTATAACTCGGACCACGTGCGGGTAGGGTGCCGATTTCAAGGGCGTTAAGATTGCCTCAAGATATATACTTCAACATTTTCTTTTCAACCCTTTTGTTGGTCCACTGCTGGACCGGGTCTCCTCACATGGTGAGAAGGATTTAGACCATAGTTTACCACGCTGGCCAAGTGCGGATTGGTAGACTTCACTATACTTCAATACTTCGACATTACATCAATTAAATCCCCCCACCACTTCGTAAAGTCGATGGTGCGTGCTCGGGATTCCATCTGGACTCTCAGAGTTCACTGAAATTTAAACCACTACTCTCTGTGCATTGGGCCTTACACTATGCACTAATGCTATAATCTACATAATTACTTCCTTAAACTCCATTGTATTTGTTTGCATTAGGGTTGGCTGTATAAAATACTGTAAAAAAATACATTAAAATTTCCCTAATTATTCTATTCAAAGCAATTACCTTTCTTATTTTGAATGAGTTAGTAACTATTAGCAGTAAATTCCTTAAGTAAACACCTGAAACTCATGAAAACCTTCCGTGAATATTTCGGGGGCGAAAATATGTGTCGTCGACGCGGCAGCGAAATATGATATTCCCTTTGAACAAGAATATACGCTCACCTACACGGTTCCTCGCGAAGAAAAATGTTTTACCCGTGTCATGCATAAAACAAAGTGGTTTACGCACCGTCCGCCGCGATGGCCGGTCATGCATGATGCCACTGCACGACGGCCAGAAATAAAAATATTAAACGGTGAATATGCTTTTATTCCCGAACATTTTCATCGCTTTTGAATACAACTTAGTAACATACTGTGTAATCCTTTCACAGGAGACGCCAAATAGAGACTATATTATAGAGGGAAATAAAAAATTTTCCTCCAGGATATTTGCTAAAACAATTCTATTACAGTTACCTTCAGGGCTGAAGAATCAATTTATATACGTTGGGACTTTCCATATACTGGAACTTATGTGTTGAACGTAATTGAATTGAATTTTATTGGGTAGAAATCACACACCACAGACTTCTCCCCCAGGAGTTCGCGGATATCTGTCAAAGATTTGTCCAAAAAGGTAAACTTAATTTACTAATTGCATAAAAATCTTGAACTTATGTTATATTGACGAATTGAATGTTCCCCAATCTACATATATCGATACCTGTAAATTTGAAGATAAATGTGTGCGCATGTCTGCCTGTCACGTTTACACGACGTAGCCGCTAAACCGATTATGTTGAAATTCAGTACAAAAATAGCGCCTCGGGAAATCACACGGACTATCCAAAATAATTTTCCATTCAACTTTTTAAAACAGTGAAAAGAAATATTAAAACAGCAAAGATCAATTAACTGTATTTTATCCGCGTGTGATGATGTTAGTAATAACTCGTTAGTAAAAATGTTGTTAGAAGCAGCTTTCCTAAAGAAATGTATTCGAGTTTGTCTATTTGTATTATATTTGACATTACACACATACGAGAATAGGTCGCTGTTAATGTTCTGGAGCGTAACAAAACCTTGAGCAGCGTTACTCCCGAAGGGGAAAATATGATATTGCTTTTAAATATGAAATATTGGGGTGAAAGTGTTCTGCTTATGAAGAGAAAGGGTTTACCCGCGTCACGCGTAACGCGATCCTATGAATCTTCATTGTGGAAACAATGAATTCGCTTAGAAAAACTAATATAAGTACTGGCGTCATCGTATTTCTGTGCACTCGAATAAAATACCTATGTATATACATATATACCGAATAGGCTAAGATGAATGTAGAAAAAGAATCTTTAAAGAAAATGATATTTGGTCCTCGGTGCTCTCTGCCTTCCCTATTAGGAGTCTGGCGCGATTGTACAATAACGGTATTTACATTTATGTCACATAATCAAAGGTGAGAAGCAGTCAGATGCTAACCATGACCAGAACAATGAGCCGATGAATGAACTGAAATATATTTTATTTCTTAATTCTCACTCAATACCTTTATTTCCCTACAACAATTACGAGTATCTTTAGTTTAATCACTCGCTCCTTCTCCCTTTGTTTCCATTCTATTCTATTCAGATCATTCGTTCATAATGAAATAATAAATTACATCCGCCGGGGAGATTAAATCCAGGGCTCCTTCATAAATAGCAACAGGCAGCGCCTATCGACAAATCACTGCTAAGTTAACAGATAAAATAAGAATCAGACGGTCATTCGCTGGCGTTCGAGTGTATTGTATTGCCGGGAACCATTCCTTTAGAACTGTGACGACTAAGTTACGATTCGATTTCCGATATCACTTAGGAGGTCACTGTGAGTTTTTTATATGAAAGAGTTACAAGTGGCCGCTGCCGCTCATGGACATCGGCAACCAACTTTTAATAGGACTGTAGGAATGGGCCTGAATGTGAATTAGTTGATCAGTATTCGCTGGGAATATGACTGCAGGAATAGAACTCTCGATAAGATTAATCAGTCAATATGTGTGTTAGTACAAGTGCAGTTAGTAATAGAAGTGCAAGAACAAGATGGTCCCCGGCACATACATCCTCCAAGGCCAGAACAAAAATTACTGTAATAACCGCTTCACATTAGAAATAGGTGTTCGATTTGCACAAATATATTTTGCCATTTACAGATTACAAATTTTAGATATCAGAATAACAGTATATTTCATACAATAGTGAGACAATATATATCATAAAACACACCGTGAGTTATAAAGGCCTTTTTCTTATCGGACGGCGGTTGAAATCAGCTTGTGCATCAGAGAGAGGCAACGCCGCTTAATTAAACTTAGCTACCTGCGAACTAGATAATCTAGATATCACAGCGGAGCGGGAACCAACCGGGAACAGGATACCAAGTTTGCTTAGTAACGCTTGTCATTAATCCTACATAATCTATGAGTCAAAAGTTTCGTCCACTTTTATTAGAAAAAAAAACATCATCATTATCAAGTATTTTCCATTCCACTGTCGCCTGCTATAATGAGAAGAGTTAAAATGTCGTTTGTAGTTTATTATGTTATCTTTTAATGAGTCAAAACAATATGTGTTTTGTGAGTTCATATTAAATACGAAACGTAAAGCACTTGACCTATACCATGTCTTTATACATATTTTGCGATAAACTGCCATATTAATTACTTGCACATATAAGTGTATTCCATTAAGCGCCATATACATTTCTTTCAGCGACGAAACTGCAAAGACTCGTCTTTAAAAAAAAACCCCAGTTAAGCTACAAGTGAAGTGCGTCCATTCCGTCGCGTTCTCGAGCGGACCAACTTTTAAATACTTCCTCAAACGTTGCTAAAATTCCTACTTAACAGCTTTGCAGCTTCATTAGGGATAAATATATTTGTTCCGCTCGTCCATTTTTGTTTGATGTTCTTCGAGCTTGGCAATATGAGTGATGATTACTTAGTTAAGTAACATGGTTGCTACTTTAACGGAGAACGTAATAATAATTGGGTCTATACCATTCACCGCCGTCTGATTCTAGGGATTCTTACTGGGGTTTGGATTTTGGTGGACTTGGTTCTAAAACAATCAAAGGCCCAAAGTAAACAGTACCACCGAATAGTCATATTTCAATTTCGGTTTATAGTGCGAACGCCGGAAGCACCGACCACAAATCACAATTTCCTAAATATGCCTAATTGGGCCAACGCGGATTATTCGTCAATATAATTTGCAATTACAAATTTAACGCCCGGCAAATTGCGGGCGCAGATGTCTGACATGTGTTTTATTTACTTATGTCACATTTAAGTTCACATTGAGTATGAAAAAGCCCCGCTGATATCTCTTTCATGGTCCGCAATAACATAGTAAGCCTAGCTATTATTTTTGTCATTCTATAAACATCGTTCATTAATATGGATCTTAATATTTCGAAAATTATCTTCTCGCGCTTTTTTACTTTCGACCTAAATTCTTTTTACATTTATACCGAATACATTTTGATCTTCCATGCAATAGTTTCATTTCTCTATCATTCTCAGTCTCTAAATTATTTCCTTGTCTGCATATTCTAAATCATAAACAGAATCCGTAATAAAAATATTTCACAGGAAACATATGATGCTACCCCTTTACCCCGAATCCCATCTCACGGATAGAGAAACCGTGCGTGAAATTTTACAACTGTGGACGGACCGGGCCGAGTTGGATGCCTTTTCTAGAAACCTCACCACGCAACCTAATTCAATCTTTGTTACTTTGAATCAAAGTAGATTTTTCAGTGTCCAGATCTCGACAAACAGACTTCTCTAGCTCACAGTCAACTTTATTCCCGGCCACTAAAGCACACATTCAACAATCCATCCAGTGCTCTTTAGTTAAGTTCTACGCAGACGGTAGAGGATTTTTAAGAGGATTTTCTTCATTTAGACATTTCAAGTGACCATTCTGTGAGAGAAAGTTCAATTTTATACGTACCGTTGCACGGTAGTCTCGCGAGCCGGCGCCGCTCGTGAATCACACGTTTGCTAATAAGCGAGAAGCTGGATTCTGTTCACGTTCAAACAGAAATGTTAATCGCGTCACTCGAGTCTTTGGATCGTATCCTAGATTTAACCTTTAGCGTTATATTTGTATTCCGTTATTTTAGAATGTTCGTTACTCTAAGTACTAAAACTGCACGCTTTTTGTGTACCACGTATTATGTATAATGGTACCTAACTACACCCTACTTTTCATTGAATTAAATTAAAGAGGTTGAAATTGATGCGGTTTTATCGCTTACAAGTTATCTCCATCAGACAATCCTTGAGTAGAAATCATTAGAAACTAGTGAAAAGGAAACAGAAATGTATAATTAATTAATCGATATAATAGTCCAATGAATACCTACAAATAAAACAGCATAGTCGCCATAACATAGTCAAGTTTTTCAAACTTTTCTTCATTGTTTATCTTATTATTTTTACACGGGCAAGTCCATAAATGAAAATGCTTCAACGTGGGGCTGACGCTGCCGAACTCCACGCAGCCGTAATGCCATGGATATGCTTTCGCATTCGTCTGTGGTCCCGACAGCGCCAGTCCCGTATACAGACTTCAACAACAATTATTTGACTCAAGTCAACCCTTAGTCTTGCATGCAGTGTAAAAGCAAATAAATATGTAATGAATGTAATTAGATATCACGAGATAGCATCACGCTGCGAACGATCTGCTTCGGTGCGCAGAGACTGCGGCGTTCGTGTAATGATAATAATTTAGAATAACTCACACACACATGATATATGAGTGCAAACTAGGCGGAGCCTGTGCTGTGATAACCAGACTGCTGTTGTCCCACAAAAATAAATTGCTATCACACATATACAGAGAATTTTACAATCACATACAGAACAAACACACGTGCACGTCATCCATAAATATTTGTCCGCGATGGGAATTGAACCGACAACCTCTAGTGTGATGAAATAAGAATTTTTTTTTCTCATATTGCAAGAAGACTCGTGTTCAGTAACGCAGCAATAAAAGTTCTGATGATATTGTTAATATGGCGTTACCAAAAAAGCGTTGTAAATAAAATTAGTAAGTTCTTGTTCCGAATGTATACAATTCGCCAGTTTTCTGTGACAAAACGATTATCCCCTGAATGGGGCATTGATGAACTATTTGCGTTTTACTCGCCCTGCAGCGGTTTGTCTCAATTAAACTTGTTCTGGCGGCGCGCGGCCCGAATTGTTGCCAAAGCGGATTTAATAAAATTTCGTTGCATGTTTTTTACATAGATGCATCTAATCAACACAGAAAGCTCAAACAATTCAAATATCGAAAATGCTTTATCCGTTTCGATGTATGGCAATACAGAATATCGCATACGCTCCAATACTGGATTAAAAGGCACTCGTTGATCCACTAAGGCAAACCAATACATAATTTAATTTAAATGGATTTCAAGTTAACTACATAATATACGTATTAGAGAGAAAGTGTCTGTGTGATTGCGTATATGTGAGGTGGAGAGCGGGGGCGTCAGATCAATTTGAACAATTTAATCTTGCAGAAACAAAGTAAAAATCACAATTACAACACACAATAGATATTAACCAAATAACACTATGACATGACGTTAAAAAATAATATATATTAGGCACAGCGAATAAGCGTATTATTAAACAACTTTACTCTTCGGTGTTAAGAGCTGCGGTAGAACTCATAACGGTGCTAAAAGCTTTCAAGGTTAGTGCTTATTCGTGGAGCCCACTCTACAACAGGTGCACTGAGCATCCGTTTTTTGTTTACGTCACATAAAAAACATCTTTACATCAAAACTCAATTTTTAAACAGACGCTGAAGTTCCACCGTTTATCACGGCGCCGGAACCTCAATAAATAATTATACTCGCGACCTCCATTCGGAGCGGCGTTCCCGGCAGGCCGTATTCTCTTAAGAAAAATTCGTTAAAGCCAGCGCTACTCGCACTGAATTCCGATTAGAAAAAGACAAAGAGGATTGTAGATCGCCGAAATGGGGAATCAATTAAAGAGAGCCATCGATCGTACGATAACGTCCGTCAGTGTGAATGGCCCGATAAGATTGTCCGCGCCGAATTCACTTTTAATTATTTAGCACGTTTATCACTCGCTTGCTTCGGTGCCGTTTTGGGAGAGTGCCAGTTGTTGCGATTTTAGGAAGATTCAGTAGCGGTCGCTTTTTGTACATTTGCCTTTAAACTACGCAATACTGATGTTTAAACTAGAAAATATTGGATTTTTTATGTTGTACGTTGTTACCGAAGACATTTTATGAACGATTCCTTGTGTTTCCTTGCAAATAATGAAATCTTAACTTTCTTGCAATGTTGAGCCAGTTGATCAGTTAAATACCGGAAGATATTTGTAATGCTTGAATTTAGTTGCACAAGGGAATATTTATTTTGCAAATTAGTGTATAAAGGAGCGCAGAATAATATACATAATAGCATTTGTTGATCACTTAAGTACTGGTGATGAAAAATAACATCCATATGATAATGCAAAACGTAATAGACAGAGGTTTTCTTCGGAAGATTCCTGAAAAAGCTTTATAATTTTTAGTAGACCATACTCACCAGAACCGGCGTCCAACACTGGAAGGAGAAAGCCGATAACACATCGGGCTGACAGGATATTGTGGAGCAGATCGAAGCCCACCAATGGCCTTAGAGCCTTTGATCTTGATACTGACCTAAAAGTTCTCTATAAGTACATAATTTTTAAATATTAAATACCTTCAAATTATCACATTAATTTCCAGTTCCAAATAGTTCCAAATAAACCCAGACACAATCAATTACAAAGTTTATTAAAAATTTAAAGCCGGTTACTAAGAGCCAACCGTAACGCTGTCAGTTTTCATTTAATTTTAATGGCTTTGCAATTACTTTGGTAGCAGAATCTATTATCGATGATTCGCTTATTGAAGCAGCACCGCTACATCTTTTAGTACTTGCAATATGTTCCATAAAAGATACAACATGCACTACCTTAGTTTTCGAAGCAACACAAACGGGACTGATCGCATTTAGTACTTAAGTGCTATCTAAAATCAGATCCATCCAACCATTCATCAATATTTAGAAGTCCACGGCTGGACATAGCCTCACTAATCGACCTGGTGGTAGGTCTTCTGAATCCAGCGGTTTCCGCAGTATTCCTTAAGGCTATCAGATCACCTCGTAGTAGGATGACTTGTACTTCTCTTGCCGATATTCGCTCGTCTTTCGATGAACTTTCTTCTTCATCGATTTTATCGGCCTTTCAAACGATGCGATCTACCTACCGTTTAGAGGATTCGGAACAAACATTGTTGTTATAATTCAACGCGGAGGATTAAGGGTCAGTCGAGAGGCACAAGAAAGTCTCTCAAATGGTCTTTAAGATCAATATTTTTATTTTCTTTTGTTTATCTTTATTAATACGGATGATCAAATAAAAAACCAAATGATTTTATACTAATTTATTTAATGTATTTTATTTACATGTTCAAAATCGCACAATGGTCTGTACAATAAAGGTAATAATAAACGTAGCCTAGTGATATATCTCTTATTTTAAATAAAAGATACGGCATTTATACATTAATACAACTATATTACGGTAACAAATAATATCGATAAGTTTATTTATTATAATCATTAAAATGTATGTTTTGTGCATTAATTTTTATAATATTTACAACAACAAGCGTGTGGAGCAAGCCCGATTAGTACTTTACTCTAAAATTGTTCTATATGTAGGTAATAATTTTGCTCTTTTAAATTTATGTATCACCTAAACGATCATGTCCTTTTTATCAGAAATTTGATTTGAAAAAACTATTCCGTTCTTTCGTCTATTTACTAAAAAATAAATGGATAACCTCACCTCACCGTCATTAACGCAAATGTACAAGTAATCATTACATACATTGGAAGTATTCGATCAAATATTTGGCACATTCAGAATGAGTAATAATTGCAAAGCGTGGCACCACATCAAATATAATCGTATAAGTAATTGTTGGCGAGCGTCGAGGAGGAACGAGTATTTGATGAATAAATAAACAAAATTTCAATATTTGTTTAGGTATTTAGATTTGGGTGGAGATAAAACAATGCTGTCGGTTTTCCAAACGGAACAGTACCTGTTCATTGGGATCTAAGTAACTTAGTTATAGTTATAGTTTCCTTGAACTAAAATAGGAATGTATCATTAACTTGAATACCTGCAAATACTTTCATCCCAGGGTCTTGAACGATACGAATTTTCTAGGCTAGGTCCAGGACGTGAAGGCATCGCGCGTGCAGGAAGAGTAAACGGGAGCGGCCAGAATCATGGATAGTACAATGACGTCTAATGCTATTCCAGATATAACAAAGCATCATCGCAAAGTTCGAGTAATAAAAGTTTACATGAAAAAGCAAAAGGGCAATGTAGCCCACTGGTGGCAAATCGCGTATTTTTTTAAATTATGAAGTCAAAGATTTGTTGGTGCTGGCGGAACCTTTTACCGTTATTTTGCAAAATATACATAAACATATGTATGTACGTCATAAATGTGAGCCCAAAGGAATCGTTCTTTTAATTATGTAAAGACATCCTGGAACTCCTGCGATCCATTAGTCACCCGATATGTTGACGATTTGCTCACATTGTTTTTACCGTCATTGAATACTTAGGTATGTATAGTATTTTCTGAAATCACAAATATTTACAGAATTTCACATCGATATTAACTTTCAGTAACTTCTCTAGCCGATGGACGAATCATGTAATATTTTCCTTAGAACAAAGTAAAACAATGGAATAGGTCAACGCTCACCATTACAATAGACCGCAAAGATCCAACGCTTATTACGGCAAAAGGTTACGAGAACTTTAAATCTCTGAAGCGTTTTCGACTAAAGGTATTCTTACACTATAAGTAATTTTCATCCCCGGAAGGCGTATATCATACAAATATAAATTCTCACATAATCATTGAGGATATGGCGATAGATCATTGGTATGATATGTCACATTTAAAACTGAAGGTTGGATCCAATATAATAGTCATATCATCTAATTTTTATAAACATAACATATATCACAATAACGAAAGTATTAACAACTTATACGACAACGATATTACATAAAAACTGAAAATATAACGTCACGACAAATTACAAAAATTTCTTGTTATTGGTAAAATATACATTTTAGCTTACACACATTTTTGTATCACCTCTGATTTTAAGATAATCATTAAACTGACTTTGATGGACGAATCTCTCGTTAAAAAAACGATGAACGATGCGTCAACCAGATAACAAGAACATAATGTAAACAACAGTCATATTTATTTAACTAGAAACATACAATATAATCCGATATAAAGTCCATTTGCATTAGAACCACGAGCGCCAGGACCGATTCTTGCCAGCAGTGAAGACTTCTTGTGCCTAGAACAATAAAAAAAATAACTTAATATTTCATTATTTAGTCAGTTTTTCATTCATCAATATCCTTTTGGTGACAGACGTCGTATTAAGTCATAACAGCAGCGAAAGGATGTTTGTGCATAATCAGTGGATAAGATAGATTGTTGATCAGAATATGTATAATGTACTTTGTTTGTAGTAAACCTTCTTCAAAAATTTACATAACTCGGCCGCGAGTTGCCGCGGTTCAGTGATAATACGTTCAATTAATTTTATACATATAATAAAGTATGTATAAGGAGAAATCCCGTGTCAATATGTTCGCCCGACAACGCTTTGTTCTACAAAAACCATTTAATGTGCAATAAAACAAATTGCTCATTACACGAAATAAAAACTATCCTGTCTCTTAATTTGGAACAAATCTCACATTTTAAACAAATGACGTTAAAATCGGATAAGTATTTTCGGAGTTCGTCGCGAACAAACATCGTGACATGAAAATTATATACATATAATGGATAATGTCCCTTACAGCGATATACGAATTACGAAAGGGGGAGAAACAAACAAAGCATAATCACAAGTTATAACAAAATAATGGGAAAGCGTTGCACGGGACGTTAAGCTGAAGCGAAATTGTAAAGGAAACCACAGAGAAGTGCACTATTACATTCTCTTATCTAAACTGACGTGTTACACCGTGTATTGACAAACGAACGGAACAATTGGCATGATATATGTATACGGAGATATATTTAAATGTATATATAGGTAGGTAAATTACGTGTGGATCTGTTTCAATTTATAACTTCACATGAGTAGGAAAAGTTAACAATACACTTCCGTTCACATCCTTATGTGAACGGAAATGTATTATTCAGAATCCTTATTCCTTTGAATTATTGTTGCGTTTCAAGATGACAGTATGAAATACTCTGTAATTGATGGTATTCAAATTTAATTATATTCATTCCCCGTCACACCTTAACCATTTCCAATATGGTGGTAGAAGGTATTATGAATTTAAGTTCAGATTCCCTAACCTAATATCACTACCTAAGAACTGATCTTAGGACTGACCTCAGGACTGACACCGTTGGCAGAGCATGTGCTAGGGTAATCGGACAAAAATAAACTGTACATGTTAATGTTTGAAAACATTGTTTAGATAATTTTAAAATGAACAATACTTCAAGTTTTTCGCATGAATGTTTGTATGTTAGGGAATCAAACCTACAATCTCCGATCCAGCAACCACGCTCGCCAACCATTGTGCCCACAAGCTAAACATGCCAAAACATCGTTATTTCCTCCACGGTGGAACGAGTCGTTTCCAGGCGACTGTAGTCAAGTTCTCAATTGCCTATTCGGAGACCACGAACGCTCAATTGTACGACGCGATAAAAGTATTTCAACGACTTACAGTTTTTATACCGTTCTACATTTATATTTTAAAAGCCTCAAAAATTAAGACTGATGAAAAAATTGTCTTAAATGTAAATTATAAAAATGTTTTAATTTTTATTTGATTATTTTATGTCTTATAAATGATACTACCTATAACCACCCGCATATAATATATTTTTAAATACTTTGAAACGTATTATTATATGATTAATATGTTTCATGTAATAAAATAAAAAGCGAAAACGTCTTAAAAACCCTACAATACTCTTATAAAAAATTGGTAAAGAGTGATTTCAATGAATCCACAGAAATATTAATAGAAACGAGAAGAAATGCAGAATTAGAATGTTACTTTGTTATCGCTGCCACTTGAATGCTCCTTTAACTCGCAATTGCCTATTCCGCGTCCGCAAACGAGACCGTACAAGGCAATAAAAACTCGAATGGGACACAGTTTTTATTTCGAGTTCGCTAAATTGTTATACATTTGTTATTTATAATGAAAAAATATTCTATTTTCAATTCAATCCCTGTATTTCAATTCAATATGTACACTTAACGAAACAGTGCAATTAATAGTTAATTAAACGATTAAAAGGCTTGGGACGAAATGAAAAATCTCAGGTTATTCACACTTCCTAGGCTAATCTTTTTCAGACAATAGGAAATCAACTGTGAACAGGTGAGTATGGCTGATATGAACACACAGAACAAACTATCTCCTGTTCACTTACTCTGGTGGTAACTCTGGTGCCAACAACATATTGTGAATGAATTACGTTCTCTAACTATTTACAATTTCCTCTGTATTTTTTTTCTGACGTCCAATAAGTGTACACATACGTACAGATAAATTTGTAAAACGTAACATCACGCCTGTAATCCCCTAAGGTAGGCAGAGGAGTGTAGTACAACCCCACCTTTCACCAGTTACGTTTAAGTCCCACAATGGAATAGGTGGTGAGCCTATTGCCATGCACCAGGCACACATCCAGACT
>DWDX01002423.1:0-15280 GCA_018245675.1 Agara michaeli
TAAAAGTATTCTAGGCAATTAAAATGCTGCCCAAAGTCACTATTCCACGCGGACGAAGTCGCTGACAAAAGCTAGTAATATATATATGAGCACACTAACCAACACTATACGGAAGCGGACTTGCGATTCCAGATATAAAATGTGGATACCAATACCGAATGGTTATCTGACCTGATCTCCTTGGGAAACGAATGCGTGATCCCGTTCCTCGGGCGCTGCTCGGTCTCCGCTTGCACCGCCGCCGCCAGCTTGTAGTACCCGAGACGGGCGAGCTGCAAAACGGCAAAGCGTACTATGATATTGCCGCAAAACAGTTACACAATGGTGTGATACTATTTTAATATATCCCAATTACAATAGAATATGAATGACAACAAGCATCGAGTCCGCTCATTGCATAAAACATTGAAGGGTAAATAAATAAATAAATAATTATAATCGTACAACTTGGACTTGTATCAATTTACTCGTATAAAATTTTAGATTCTAGATACGTAGAATATAACAGGATATGTTTTAAGGCATTGACAAGGAAATGTAACGAGGATAACTTGAGGTAGATCAATAAAATTTATTTTTTTTTCTATCTTGAATTTGCCATTGTCAGTGGATCGTGAATGGAGGTTGTTGCAGGCGATTTAATTTTTTTTTTTTATTAACTGTACAACCAACCTCTTGTATTTTAAGACCATAGCGAGATCTATATAGTACGGATGCGTATATAAGAACACAGTTATTCGGTGCTAATCCACATTCAGGGCACTGGCTACAGAGCTTTTATAGACAAGAAATGTATAGTCGTATCGTAAATAATAAAAAAAAAACGACCCTTTTATTGGTCCACTGCTGGACCGGGTCTCCTGTCATAGTGAGCAGGTTTTCCGGGTCAACAATTAACATTAACGATGTCGACTTTAACCTAACAAAAACATCGATAAACGAAAAAAAGTGTGCACATTTCACTGTAATTGAACTTTGCCGAATAAAATTTCATTTGTACGATGATAATTGCAATTCAAAGATTATCTCACTGAAATAATGCCAAAGTAAAAACTAAGTAGGTAACATGCTTAAAAATCAGTCGAGTAAGGTTGCGTTTACACTGATAATGTTGATTGAACAAAATCGATTCACGATGGCCAGTCATTTGATAAGATTATTTGTCTAAAAGTGATACTGTCTAATAGCAACAGTTATGTTATGTTATACTAGTAGTAATTACCTATGTACAATTTTGCGATTTGTATTTGCAAATCGATGAACGAAAACACACCGAAAAGGAAAATTAACAATCTGAACAAGAGTATTCATGAAAATTGAAGACATTGACGGCAGTATAAAAATATAGCGATAACATTTTTAATTTTTTACGTTCATTAATTTTGTCAATGTAACCGCAACCTTAGACAAATAATTTCAAACGTGCTCTAAATAAAACACATCGTGCTTTTAGTGTAAAATATCTAGTAATATAATATTAAGAACTTCATGCGATTTAATGCATATGAAAAAAAAAGAATGCATTTTACATTCTAAACTAAAAAAGGTGAATGTTATAAAGGTATGAACTAGAACCTGAATAAGGAAAAGAGTTATTCATTTAGGCGATTATTATTCACTTACAAATGTATTAATAATAAATAAAAATACCTAGATACGGGGATCGGACGAGAGTTAATGAACTATCTCAAAATCAAACACAACTCCTAGAATATTAACGGTGCTCGTTAAGTCGTAAAGACGATTTAAAGTAAATCATAAGAATCGAGATTTCTCCATGAAATGCATTCCTTAAGCATTCCTTAAGCCGTGCAGCAATTAAAATGATTACCGACGTTAATAAATCTCGTATATATACGATAAGCAATTTGCAATCCGTCTCATGGACAACGCCTCCGTTCCGTCCGGTTTCAAATATGTAGGTACATACATATAAAAAAATGCAGCGGCGAACATTGCAATTCATTCGCTTTAGTGTAACACTTACGCGACGACAAAATCGAGTGCACGCTCGAATCACACGGATTTATCTTCTCCTACATCTGTGTGTCTAGTGCGAGTTTTCTTCTCCACTCGTTCGCGAGAGAGTAAACTACAATTTGTGTGAGAATTTAAACAGCGCCAACTAGTGTCAGTGATGGGAAAACTAATTATGCGAGTGCGAACGTCAACAGCACTTGTCAGTGGGTGACGTTATCGCACGTGATTGGTTGTTTCGAGAGCTCACAGAGTACGAATAACAAAATTTGACATTCGATACGTCAATACCATAGCGACTCACACTCGCTTCTCGCCGTGAATATATTTGTTGAACTCGCACTCGGCACACTGTAATCTTCCTACTGTGACACGCGAATCTGCCAGTCAACGCATCGGTCACGCGAACGCGCGCGCAACGTGCAATTGTCAATCTTAATGTCCTGTCAATAAGGACACGACATCTGTCACGACCGCGTCATTTGCAACAAGTTATCGGTGTTGCGTTAGCGACCGTTAAAGTTCGCACCGCCCGCCGTCGTCAACGGCGAAACTAACAGAACTCGTGACATCACCGCGCGTTCAAAGTTTCACTTTCAAAATGACGCCCCGACCAGACTCACTATCGCCTCGGCTCTCTCTCTCTCTAACATTTCACTTTCTTTTGAGGCCCGCGCTCGAAACGGATTCGGTAACAATAGAGAATCGATTAATCCAAACTGAATATTATAAAGAGGCAAGATTTGATTGTACACCCCGATATTATCGATATAGTCTTGATATATGTGCAATGCTGGGTACCAGAGTCACGGTTTTGTATCTATTTTAAATGTCTCACATGTGTGTGTAAATTGTCGTATAATAATTCAGTACTAATAATAAATTTGTTCTTATACTTTATTTCTTAATTTTGTACGCCGTAATAGGCAAAATATGACTTGAACTATTAATCTTGTAACATCTTTATGTGTACCCATATTTGTGCAAATAAACGTCTTTTTCTTTGATTGTTTGTCTGCATTGAATGAATAGGTTCTGAGACCACTGGACCGATTTGAAATATTCTTTCACCATTAGAACAATATCCCTACATTAACCCTGATGGACATTGTCCAAAAAGTCAAGCATCCATATGAAAATACCGATAATGTGTACCAACGTGTGAAAGAAATCGTGAGATACATCGCGTACATCCGGTACGTACATAGTATATTTCATATTCATACACGTTTCGTATTCACTTCAAGTGCCCGTTCCATAATATCAGCGTAAATAATGGGCCGTGCTGGATCGATTTTCCGATGGCATAAATCATTAATCGATAAAAAATATAATACGTGTACTAGGTACTGGCACATAGGAAAAGCGTCGTATAATTTAACAACAACGATTTACAAACTGAAACGTTGTGTTGAAAATAAATTATGAAAGCACAAAGGGCAATTATTTATTGTCTGCAAACAACCGATTTAATTGCTTGAAATATTTTCTAATTTTAGTAGGTACAATCAAGGTCATGACGAACACAACTACATAATTCCATCGATCAAGAGGACTAGTACAATTTTTTTTTAATACACCAAAATATTAAATGTATTAAACAACAAAAAACAACGTACCATCACGCCAGGTCCCTAACGGGGTAGGCAGGGCGCATCGAGTGCCGAATATCTCTGTCCTAACAAATCTGACGTGCTTCGTCTACTACATCCATCACTCTCTTAATGCATACACGCCGGTAAAAAATAAAAATAATAAATAGGTATGATATTTTAGTATTAATGGCCACCGCCCTTTAAAATGCCACAAGTATTTGATGTAAATCGCCTACAAATTTACTGAGACGATTTTAAGTAGGCAGTACCAAGGATACGGACGCCAAAATGGTCTGTCATGAACAATGACGATATGTAAATGACTAGCTGACGTAGCCGATGACAAATTAATGGGTCAAATCGATTACTGGTCAAAAACTTTGACACTAACGCATGTAGGAAGGCGCAATAAAGGAATTATACGATTTAAGTTTTGATATTTCAGTGCATTTCCTACAATAGCTGTAGTTGTAATACCTATCGTCTTTTTAGTACATTGTTTCACCGTTAAACAATGTAATTTAAAGTCGCATATCGCTATACGACGATAATATATGTGAGCTGCTGTGTTAGATTGTTAAAAACAGCTGACAACTATACTATTGTCCGTGGCGCCCCTCCAAAAACGCAAACAATTCAGCCAGCACTCGGTGCTCTTGCGACATAATGATGAACGCCTCAACATTTCCACCACAACAAGTTTCGACCCTAACGCCCGTACGCTCAGAATTGAAATTCAATCGTAGACGGTAATGACACGTGTAATTGTAACAATAATTAGAGTCTTAACGATTAAGCTTTACGGTTGATAATGATACAGCGGCGGCGGAAGTTTTACGGAAGTCGGAGAGCGGTGGCGTGATCGTGGCGTGCGCGCGCAGGTCCACTGACCTGTATTCAAATGATAGTACGTCTGTCAGCGCGCGCTATCGTAATATATTATCTACTATGTTTATCACACGCTCTCCACTGTATTAGTATAAGGAAGGACCGTGACACGATTAGTACGTCTTCGGCTGGTTTGGGAACACGTTCGAGCTGCTCATGATATTGTCAGCAAAGCATAATTTTATTTGCTACTCGGCCTATTTGGTTCGGCGTTTGCTACGAAAGCTATTGTTCTTTATTCGCTGTAACTATGTAAGATAGACAAGCCTTGATAAACATTTATTTAAAATCAATAGCACTGTATATTATTGTCAAACTTCATTTATCTAAAACTAAATTATAAAATTGTTTCATACCATACCCAAGCGTGCGTATGATAATTAATGAATAAAGAAAACGCAAATATAACCCTTGTCCTCTTATCATGAAAAGGATTAATATCATAATCTACACTCATTAGACATTATTATGGAGAAGTTTAAGGATATAATTATACGATTAATTAAAAAAAAAATCACGTAGCGATTAAAAGTAGGCGCGTGCCAGTTGCTCAGATTTGAACCCCAGACCCCTGGAACGGCAAGCTGATGTGTTAACCACTACACCATCATGTTTTATTTAATACAGCCACGTCAGTAATCGAATGCTCAGTAGTTTGACACTACAGCCAATGACAGTGAAGCACGAAGCTACGTACAACGTAGCCATGCACGACTGTAGGTAAAACGTAATACGTTCATGTTCCGAATATTAAACTTGTTTATAATACAAGTTAACCGATGTTATTCACACCATTTACATATTTTTAATACGTAAAGTCATCTAATGAGAGATTAAAATCATCAACATTGTGTTGCAAAAACAGACGTAATCCATTCAAAATGCAATACAACTTTAATTTGAATTTTACATTTTATACAAGAGCAGTGATATCCTACCGGTTTGAAACTCAGCCTCCCGCTCCGGGGATCCGGGTTCGATCGTGAGTGAGATATATAATTAAAAATGTAAATATCATTTGCTATAAGGGCGAAGGAAAACATCGCGAGGAAACCGGCACACCTTAGAGATGTTATATAAAGCATATAACATTTTCTGAGGTGTGTGAATTCCACCGTTCCGCACTTGGTGGACTGCGGCCTAAAACTATACACCGTGAGAGAAGATCCGGTCCAGCAGTGGACCAATAGAAAGGGTCGAAAAAAAAATACAATCATTTACACTATAACATATTACATTTTAGACAGGACGCGCTGCCTACTAAGAGACTTTCATTTGAGGCCCACGCTGTTTTCCTTATAGTTAACACGTAACACTTTCACCTAACACTTTCAAGTGTTTTTTATACGACATTCAAATATACTGCTCATTTACACATCACTTTCTTCCCATGTGTAAACTAGAGATATATTTTTTTTATTAATCTCCATACGTGAAGAGAGTAACGACGGAGCGAACAGCGGTGTCACGAGTGATCGCCGCCTCTAATAGGACTGGGAATGGAGAATGATGTCAATAAGAATCGGTTGGTTTGCGTTTAGTTTGAGTAGTGATAACCTAGTGGTTAGAAAATCAGTTTCCCCATTCGGGGCGTTTTGGGTTCAAACCCTGGCCACACACACCTCTCGCTTGTAACGTGCGTTTTATAAACTTAAAATTTAAACGTAACGGTGAAGGAAAACATTGGAAGAAAACGTGCTCATCTTGGGGTATTTATGAAATAATTTACGTATCTGAGGTGTTTGAGATCTGCCAATCTACACTTGGCTAACGCGTGGTAGGCTATGGTCTAAAATCTCCTCACTATGAGAGGAAACCCGTGTTCTGCGGTGACACAATAGGAAGATGGGAAAAATAAATGATACATATATTGTAACAAAGCAAACAGTACGCACTACGCTACCGATTTAACATTACGCGTAATATTCAAACGGTGCGCAATAATTGCGAAATATAAATAAACGACGCGGAAAGATTTCACTTCGCCGTGATTATGCGTGTTTTTTTTTTTCATTTTATATTTAAAATAGGTTGGCACTTGACCGACATAACGTTTGACTGTAGAAGTGCGGTCCAAATGAGAAACACATCCAACTTTTAACGAGACTTATAGCGTATGACTATTATAATATTCTTAATTAAAACAACAACAAAAAATGCTTTCTATCTAAATAGTTAGAAAACGACAATATATACTTGTATGTATAAATTGCCGCAAAGAAACGAGTTCCGATTAAATATGGAAATTAAAACGATTACAGGTGGAGATTAAACCGATTAAAGATGGAAATTAAAACGATTACAGGTGGAGATTAAACCGATTAAAGATGGAAATTAAAACGATTACAGGTGGAAATTAAACTGATTAAAGATGGAAATTAAACCGATTAAAGATGGACATTAAACCGATTAAAGATGGAAATTAAACCGATTAAAGGTGGCAATTAAACCAATTAAAGATGGAAATTAAACCGATTAAAGATGGAAATTAAATCGATTAAAGGTGGAAATTAAACTGATTAAAAGTGGAAATTTTAGTTGTTACTTCTTCGTGTTGCAGAACGAGCTTACCTTATGATACCTTGAAAAGCCTAAATTGACCAAACACTGTCATTTAATCGCCCTGACACGAAGCACAGCGGGCGCGGGCACAGCGTATGAAATAATCCGAGAATAAAACCGAGTTCATCAACACCCGCACCAAAATGAAACTGAAATTGTGCTTTGTTTCATTTCATTAATTATGATCGCGCGTCTCCTTTGTTGTTTGATGTTTGTTGATGTCTTTTGAAACGCGTGTAACGCGGCTTATGTTTTGTGTTTCATACTTTAACGGAATATTTTCACACGGGAGCGAAAGAATAACGTATGTGACTTTTTTCTGTTACTCTTCAAATGGAATAACAGTGCTCGTAAAAAAAAATCATATGTCCACTTATCAATCCATAAATCGACAGGTCTGTTGGTGTATTGGTTAGAAACCGTAACTGCTAAGCCGGAGAGTTCGTTTCCAATCCAGGACAAACATTTGTGTGATGTATACATTTGTTTGTTGTGTTCAAGTGTAATAAAAATATATGATTGTCAGCTGTCCGGACACCATAGCACAGGCTCTGCCTAGTTTGGTCATCTGACGGGCGTGTGTGGGCATGTCACAAGAAATTATTATTATTACCAATATCGCAATGCGAGTTGAAACTGACACTCGATTCGAATTTCGAATGCACTATAATCGATATTCTTCAATTCGAACGAATCACAAACGATTGGCCGCAAACACCTCAAGGTCTCTGCTTTTGTGTAAAGAATACATTATAGTTGTTATCAAGAAATAATCTTTCAGTATGAATGTGCTGATCATTTTCGACTCTATTAATATTGTTATAAAATATATTGTGTAAATATTTAATGTAAACTATTTTAATACTCATGTATAACATATAAACGGGTATACGTCTCTCATCGGCTTTAAATATTTATTGTTGCCAATAATAAGTACTGTAATATTCATAGTTATTTGAATTTTTATTGTAGTAGTGTTCGAAGTTGTGTCCTTGATTTCTAAGTCATAAAAATGTGCCATTTTACACACGTAGTTATGTAAAATTAAAGCAATGTTTACGAAATAGATGAAAATAATAATAGTACAAGAGACGAAATAGCTTTGTCAGAACTGTAGCCATGTAATCCATAGACTGTGGCTACTCCTGCGGGAAATAGGAGTGACAGTTGTTTATTTATATCTACAAAAAATGTACATAGACAATATGATCTATGAAGATAAGACCTCTATCCACAAACAACAATATCAACTAGACGACGTGTGAAAAAAAATTCCATAGTTACAGAGAGCATTTCGAATTCCAAAATTGCAACGGTTTTATCGTGAAATTGTATTGTCATCGCCATCCAAACACGTTTCTTCCGCGAAAAGTCACAGTGCGATTTCAAGAACGCGCGAAGCTACTCGAAGATCACGATACCAAAATCATAACAATTGGCACTGCATAGCTGAATACACAATGGTATAAATTAAAATCTGATTATACAGACGGAGCAATATTACTCGCGTTGACCGAAATTTCCTGCACCGATGGAAATATACTCACGCATATTCGTCTGAAGATAGATTTTTTATTTCGACCCTTTTGTTGGTCCACCGCCGGACCGGGTCTCCTCTCATGGTGAGAGGGATTTACGGCATAGTCTACCACGCTGGCCACCACGTGCGGATTACCAAGTACAGATTGGTAGACTTCACACCTCGGAAAGTATTATATAATTTATAACATCTCTAAGGTGTGCGGGTTTCCTCATTATGTTTTCCTTCACCGTTACAGCAAGTGATATTTAAATAGATAGAATATTATATGGTGGTAGTTCCGCGTAATCAGTACTCATCAACTGCCCTCTTGGTCTAGTGGTTGTAGACTGGCCGAACGTCGTGGGTTCGATTCCCGCCAAGCACAAACATTCCTGTTGTCTGCATGCGTGTGTATAAATGTCTAATCTAGTTTAATCTAGTTTAATTGTGTATCAGTTTTACATAAGTTTAGCAGTTGTCCGATTACCAGAACACGGGTATTTTAATGCGTAATTTGGAATTTGCAATGAAATAGTGTGCATGCAATTGTTCCAATAATGTTTATTATTATTCCATCATTTTAACACTCGTCCAATTATACTCTACGTCTAAGGTTACATTCGAGTCTAAATAGTGTCAACGGCTTACGAGACTTTCCAACTTAGTTGTCAAGGTAACTAACTTCAGTCTGCGATAAACCAATGTCAACTAAACTCTGTCGTGTTTCAGTTGTTTACGAGAGCTAGTGATCACGTAGTGTTCAAAATTCGAAATCGAATCATAATTGCTAATTTGAAAAAAAAAATCCGATTCTTTCGGCCGTTTTTTTTTTTTTTACATAATAGAGGTGTTTACAAAATGCTCTTATTGATAATATTTAAGCTCGTCAATAACTATCGAATAAAAAAAAGAATATCGGTTAGCAAAATCAGAAAGGGAATGCTCCGCTGGTTCGGACGTGTAGAAAGAATGGATGATGAAAGAATGACAAAGCAGATATATAACGCGAGTGTTGATGGATGTAGGCGCCGAGGGAGAGCTAGACTGTTCTATCTCGACCAAATAGGTCAGATACTGGCCGATGGAGGAGTCAAGAGTCTCCGATACCGGCGTGTATGCAAGAAAAGAGCGATGAATGTAGACGAAGAGCATCAGGTTTGCAAGGACAGCGATATTTGGCACTCGGTGCTTTCAGCCTACCCCGTTAGGGACCTGGCCTGACGGTATGTTGTTGGTGTTGTTGTAATATCGGTTAGCAGATAGAGTTGTAAAAGGTATTCAATAAATAATTGAGTTCTCAGTCTATTTACATACAAAAAAAACATATGCAGATCTTCATAGGATTCCAGGAAATATGGGTTAAGTTAAGAGTACCGTCCCTGAATACGTAACACATGATACTGGCAGTGATTGTCAATTGCAAGTGTTGCCTTATAAAAGATTAAAATAAAACAATTAATTATCTTTATCTATAATAACCAATACAACCAAATAAAATACGCCTAAAAGGAGGTGCCGAGGGTTTAAAAACGTAGTGATGTTCTCGTGTCTCTTTAAATCGACGACATTTAGAATATAATAAGAAATGCGAACGAACTTTGTAGAAAGTCAAGATCCTTACGCAATGATAACTATCCAACACTAACGCGTGGTAGTGGCGGTTGTCAATGACGCGTAATTGGAATCGTGCTTCATGCCAAGAGGCGGCCAGACAAACGAGACAAACAATTGCAACGTCACTTTTTACACGTGACATGTTGTGAGAGTAGTGAACGAGCCGGCAGCAGTCGCGAGTGGCCACCGCCGCTCATGGACTTCTGCAACGGACCTCTAATAGGGCTGTAGCTATGGGACTGTCAATATGAATTCAGTTAAAAGGTGTTCGCATCTAGTTCCTAGGTGTTGTTCCTACGCGTACTACAGTACACAATCTAAGACGCGGTGAACATTCTGTCGAAAATCATAGTCAAAGATATTTTTTTCGCTCCAATTTAATATTAGCAGCTATTGTTACGTACCCAGAAATATCTTACAAAGTTTTACAGTTTGGTACTTCCAATTTTCCTTTTCCAGAGAGGTCATTAAATGTTTCCGCCAGTTGCTTCTAAACTACGTGAAAATTACCAATTCCGACCTGATACCCTTCGAGCTGCATGTTTCTTTTATACCTATCTATAGTATATGCGATGTAATTACAATATAAAATACTGACTTTTTAAACAGTGCAATATTAGATCATCATCATAAATTACTGGATAGTCCCAACAATTGTGAACTCGAGCAATAATTTCTTGTAAAGCCTATATATTGGTTCATGATATTTGTATATGAATGGTGAAGACCATTAAGGACCAGGTATAACAAACTCCGCTTAATCAGCTCATATGCTATTTCAATTCGATCGCTTAGAGAAAATGACAATCAACTTTTTCGCTTCTTCTTCACGTCTTACGTAAAAGTAAAAGTGAACAAATCCCTCAAAACTGGTACAATATAAGACATTGAGAAATAAATAAAAACCAATCTATCTAATAAGCGAATGCTTCAAATGTGTTATGCAACTAAAGCTAGATATTGCTTGTAATTATGAAACTTTTCTATGATTGCAACATACATACATAGTTCGATTTAATGTTTGCTAATTCTTTTCAATGTTTATTTGCAGTGTAAAATAATAATTAATGTTGAGTTGCGAAGATTGAACACATAAAATAAAGCAGTGACAACATTTTGTATATATACATGATAAAATATATATATATAATAATATGCATATAACATATATAAATAAATGTAATGATATAGAATATATATGCACAAATATGTCACTCTTGGCATCATCCTCAAATCATACAAACAATATAAATGTGTCTGTCTACATGTACAAATATATATGTGCACTAATCACACAACAATGAACACTAAACAGTGTTATCAAATGATATCTTATGAGTAACATTAAAATTTGGTTTAAATTAAAACAATGAAAAGCATCACAGGACTGGCTGCAAAGGAAAATTTAAAAAGCACACCAAAACACAACCATTAATATACCAGCTCGTTTTTGTTGCCAGAAGACCGTTGACCCCTTTTCCGACACTCTGCACGGAGCTGTTCCTTGTTCATCGCTGCCAGCACCTCAGGGCTCAAACTTTGACGGGTCTTGCTGTTATCAGACATGGATGTTTGCCGAGGGATGGCGAGAGATGACGCCTGATTGCGGGCTCGTCTCGTCCCGGCCATTTTAGACATTTCTGCTTTTCGGTATAGCTCTCACTCTCACAAAACAGAGTGTGTTTCAAACTCCTTGTTTCATTTATACTATTTTTTCTCAAGTCTCTGTCTTCCTTGCCTTGCGAAGTTGTGGAAATCATCGAAGCAATATTTTTAATGTTTTAACATAGTACATAGAATACAGAATATATATATATATATATATGTATGTATAGATAGCGTTTATAATATATGTATATGTATAATAGACACTATAGCAGGTACTGAAACATTTATACAAATAAGAAAAGACAGATGAGATGACAAAGCGCCACAAAAACTTGAGACCTATTATATTTCTATTTCATGCTTAGTTATTGATGTTAGAGTCAAAATTTAGTATTCTCCTAGTAATGTCGCTATTAGTGTTTCGTCGTTACTTATATATGTTTATACACACTATTTTGTGTATTACGATGCTCGCTTCTCGGGCCATTATCGATTTTTACAGACATTCAGTGAAGTGTAAAAATACAAGAAGTTCGATCCACAAATGTAAAGTTACTGTCAGCACTTACAAAATAAAAAAGCCACTTTCAGCCCCTAAAAAATAAGCTAAATATAAATTATCGGAAATCATTCGGGACAGTCAGCAGATATTGATGCATTTCTAACCTAACAAAATGAAAGTGATAGTCAAAAATATACTTACATCCACTCCAAATCCAGCTTAGAACAAGACAAATCGAAGAGAATATCGCTGTTTATTTTAATATATTTGTAAAACAATATTCGAAAATATTCCACAAAACAAAAATACTCCCCGAACGAAACCGTATCAAGAACTAAAAAAATGTTGCTAGAATCTGAAATTTGTTTTCCTTGATTGTTGATGCAAATTACGAGTAACTAAAAATAAAAATATAAATAGTTTATTAAAACAATTTATTTATTCTGTAATAAATTAGTTTTTAAATTGATTTAATTTAGTTCATCTTAAATTTAATCCCAATATTACAGCGAAATATTACCCTATTTCAGTTTTTGTAGGAACTAAAATATATAGTATGGCAACAAATAAGTACACTGACGTGTTGTAAGATTTTTTTTTTTACTTTGATATTTGTCTTTTGGGCAAGTTTTGATTAAATGGTTAACGGTTATGATTCAATGAAAGCCACTGTGAAGCGTACGGAGGGCTAATCCAGTAACAGATTTTATTTACAAAATTAATAAAAGTAAATAATGAATCGAGCAATTGCAAAATAAATACCCCATTGATAATAAAATTCTGTAATGCGTTGTGCGGTGTTTAATTATGTTTAGTAAAGATTATGTAAGCTGCTGACTAGTGTTAAAAATTAGCTACATAACACTAAGAAAAATTTACCGAAAGCCACGAGGACTGCTTGAAAACTTGCGACAGAAGGTGACAAAATAGTCTATAATCTCTTTCCAGGAGTCCATTGTAGGGCAGAGTGCTGGATTAAGTTAGAAGTTAATCCTCATTACTGGTTAAGATATGTAACTATATGTGTTTATATTAATAAAATTTATTGGAGGCAAGAAGCTTTTTAATTATTGTTCAATCATCAGCTTAAAGCTAGCAATCGGTGAAGTTACTGTATAGGTATAATTAACAAATAATTTTACAACTGATGCAGCAATACACTCAAAGATAACAAATATAAACAGTTAGTATCTGGATTGTATAAAATCGTTTCCTTTTCCTACATGAAATTATCGACCTTTAACAGCTAAAGAAAACATGCTGGCAGTGAATGGTACAAAACTTCAGAAGATTATCAGTCAAATATTCTTATTTTAAACATAAATGGCATTGAGAGCTTTTCTCGTATTATTCAAAAGTTCCCATATTATTCAATCAATTCATAAATTATTTAGAAAGAAAATTCAAGAGCAAACCAAAATTTCGAGCAGCAACAAGAGGAAAGCTGTGATTGATCTGCAAGAAATAATGAAAAGTTACAGTGACATCAACAAACAACAGAACTATTGACCGCTAAACAGAAAAGTATTGACGTTTATATCCGACTCTTTATACACCTATAGAACACAAATTAGGCGTGAAATAAAGTGAATGGTTCCTATTTACATAACGATGTAAAAAATTGTGAAAATAAAGGAATAGTGCACAATGACATGAGCAAGATTGTACGGGCTGATACCGTTAGATCTGATGGTATCGGCCGAATATCTAGAAGAGTTAGCCGGGAAAAAAATGAGTCACCCAGGTTATCAAAAATGCCACACAGAGACCCTATGTCTCAAATGCGGCAAGACATCAAAACGTCTAACTCTGAAGCGCCCAGAATGCCTTCGCCGAGATCCAAAAATGAGAGCACGAGTTCGTTTTCTCCAAGAAAACAGATGGACTCATTACATTTTCACTTGACTGGGAAGACGAAATCAAATAAAATAGCAATCGTTCCAAAAGATATACCACATTACAAAATAGTCGCTAGTAAGTAAATTAATACATTTTTCTGACATAAAAATTATTCAATGTAAAGTAGAGGATCAAAACTGGTTCGATATCAAACCGCCATGTTGCTTAGCCGACGACCGATTCTATCACCTCGCTGAAACTTCGTGGAGGAAATTGTAAAAAAAAGACATTATTTATTAAATTAAAAACGGGAAATTCTCTCAAATGAATATTTTATTTACACATTACATATCTTATTTGCAGATACTCATTTCGCGGTAGATGCTTTTTGTTACGGGGAAATACCCGGTGTGAAAAAATATTTTCTGACACATTTTCATTCGGACCATTACTCTGGTTTGAAGAAGAGTTTCAACAAACTATTGTATTGTTCGAAAATAACAGGTACTAAGTGTTTCGTAACATAGCTCTCCACATACTCACATACTGACCATTCTGCCATAAAAAATAATAATTGGGTATTCAATAATGTGTTGCCAACACGAGTATATTTGAAACTCGTATGTCCAAAGAATCATAAATATTTCTTAACCGATAATTATTTCGAAAAAAGAATACAGTTTAGAAACTGATTGTAAATTGTGTTCATATATTATTTTGATAACTATTTCAGCTGATTTATGTACTTCGAGGTTAGGTGTAAATTCAAAATGCATTCAGATTATAAATTTGGACGAAACTATAGAAGTGGACGATGTCAGCGTGACTGCCATAGATGCCAACCAGTAAGTTACGAAACATAACAAATATTAATAATTGCCCTCTAAAACATTGGGAGTGTTTCTTACGGCTCCCGTAGTCTGATCGCCAATCACAAAACCATAATGGAAAAACAAAATATGAACTTAAAGAAATTACAATAAAGCAAAATTATACTAATTTAAGTAGCTGATGTTTTTAAACTAAATAGAGTAATTATGGAAAGATTTTAATTTAAAATTACATTTGATAATTTATCATTGTTCTTGATTGCTATATATTCAAATTCAAATTGTTTTATTCATCATAAGGTACATACATACACTCAATGAAGGTCATGTTTTAGTCATCTTA
>DWDX01002424.1:0-15279 GCA_018245675.1 Agara michaeli
CCAACCCGGGATTCGAACCCAGGACCTCCCGATCGGCAGTCGCGCTAGCAACCGCCCGACCAACGAGGCAGTCGAGGTACTACTTATCCATAATAGACATCAAAATATCTACTTAACATGTATACGCTTATCTATCTGGTTACCATGACGCAGGCATTTAATCTCCTTATTTATAATAAGATAGCCGTATGTGGAATCGCCCGTAATTAATACTATTATTATTAATTGAACCGCAGCCATTGTTATTTCTGCGGTCGCTAAAGTTAAAGTAACGTGTTCACAAAAATATTCCTTCCTATCTCCAAAACTAATGTTATTCAAATGAATATTAGTAAACCGTGATATGTAATTATATTCATGATTCTACTCCAGTGTTGTAAAGTTAGAGGGACACTTTTTACTTAAAAGCGCCTACCATTATCACGATATTCCTAACACGTAATATATACCAGTTTGCAATATGTATCTAACGACATCCCATTATTTTTGCGTGCACCTTTTTATTTTATATGCCTCTATATGCCAGTCTCAATATGTTTTCTTTTTCCAAATATTACAACAATAATGCGAAGCTATTCATAGAAAACATGGATCTACCAAATTTCATTTATAGATATTATTTGTTTCCCAGTAAAATAATTGTGGCATACGGATTGACAGGCGTAATCCGAAAATTAACGTCGTTTCAACATTGATGGTATAAAAGTCTCAATAAAATTGGCCAATTATGTTGGAGTAATACATTGAAAGAATAAAAATTGTCAATGTCAACTGGAGAAATATTGGGTACAGGCATTAATATTGGAGAAAATATAAACATAACGTAAAACCGTGATTATTTGTATTTTAAAATGAAAATTCCTTATTTGGTATCGTTGAACACCCGAGAAGCCTATGCCACCTCAGCTTTTATGAAAGCATCGCTTGGTGAAGCTCCACGCAAAATAGTAGCGGAAAATTTTGAATGGGACGACAATCTTACACCGGCACCGCTACAGTATTATGCTGCCCTGGCTCTTTCTAGAATATTTCACAGGATAAATCCACTCCACAAGATACTGCAGAAGGACGTGGATATGCTAATGGATTTGTATCCTGCCGATATTCCTCTCAAGTGCAGCGTTCCTTTAATAAAGGTTGTATTAAAATGTACTAAATTTTATTTATAGCAGTACGAAGGAGCAACATAGATTTTATTAATATGATTTGCAGGATGAACAATATTGGAAACGATCCTTTGCTACAAAATTTCCGTCGAGAATAGAGTTGGGCGTAAAGTTTTGGAAAGGAAAGTTTTTATCTGCATGTTTGCAAGATTACCTCGAAAATATAAAGCCAGATATATTTATCAAAGAAGTAGCTGTCGAGTTATCGTCCTTGGTACTGTAATATGATTGATTTTAATATCATTGTTGCGTTTTTTAAATGATAATACTACAGATTATTATTATTTTAGGTGAGCCCTTATATTTACGAGTTAAATCTGAATGAGTTGCAAATGGCCCGTCAACCCACTCCATCGGTGCCAAATGAAAACGCCGTGGAAGATACTTGCAGTTTTAGTGTTCCTAAAATCTATGACCACATACCACTTGAACCAGTTTTGTCTAAATTGTACAATCTCCAGGAAATATCCTTAGTTTTCGGTATAAATAATTTGGAAGATAATTACTTAACGAGATACTTCGAGTTCTCCATAGCTGACTGCGAATCGCTGTGCAAGGGTCTAGAATACTTAAATCACCTTAGATTATTTCGTATTAATCGCAGCAACCTAGATTGCTCCAAGGTAAAGGTTATTTTACAAAGTCTTATTAAGAAAGAGAGCATTGAAGAATTGGATTTTAATCATTGTAAAATTGGTGATTACGGCATGAAAGCTTTAGGAGGCTTTATATACTTACACAAAAACATTAAAAGGGTGAGGATTGCTAACAATAGATTTAAGGAAGTCGGCGTGCAGGGCATCGCGTATGCTTTACAAATGAATCCGGCTGCGCCGATTGAATTATTGGGTAAAGTTTGTTTTTCAATTAAAAGATCGATTTACTGGAAATTTTGCGAATATTTAATTTACATGCTTAGATTTCAGCTTAAATCCGATGTCACTGGAATGTGCAACAACGTTTGCAGCAGCTTTCGTCCGTTGCAAAGAAAAGCCTCAAACCTTGATAGTCAATTCTTGTGGATTCCGTGGAGCATCAGCTGAAAAGGTAATTGTATAACTATAGTTAGTATTCAATAACTTGATAATATCATTATGCATATCTGTAGTCTATCAAAATTAATCGCAATTAACTTATCATACAATAACAAAGGATAAAAATGTTTTTATGTGGGGCAGTATATACTGATATGAAAATTGATATGACTCGAAAATCCAAATAATGATAATCGAGCAACTTGTCGGATATTTACTATAATTATTCATATATATTTGGGTACTAATCAGGTTTTATCAATATTTTATTTCCGAAATTTGTTGAATCTATTTATACTTACATAAAGTTTGGTGTGTGATATTGCCTATACATGGAAATATTTACTACCATGTTTAAGTACTCATCGATCTACATATGTTAAATTAGGAACAATAGAAACAATGTGCATTTTTAAAGTAGTGTCTAGGTCCTGCATATTTTCATGGTACAGAGCTCAAAATAATACTCAGTTTTTGGAATTCATACCAAATTCGTTACGCAAAAACTAAAGGAATGAATTAGACCAAGTATGCAATGGAGATTATTTATCAACGGGTCAAGATGCTTTTAGTATCGGGAAAATCTTTCATTCCCACCATATTGTTAGCGAAGCCGAATATGACAACTAGAAAATTGCAGTTATAATAAAATGTTTTATATTTGTCGATGGCAAAATGTTATATTTTGAAACACCAACTGTTGATTATCAGCTCTATATTTGGACTATGTAACAGGAACAGTCTATAAATAATTTCAGATGGCGGGCCTGTTAAGCCTGAATCGTGGTCTGACCAGATTGGATATGGCTGCCAATAATTTGTCAGGTGAAGCGGAGGCAACTCTTATCCGGGCGGTGGAGCAAAATAGAAAGGTTCTGAGAGTTGATTTGAGAAGGACCCGTAAGTGTCAATACATGGTTTCATTGCCTACATGCGGTATATATTAAATAAACATTTCCCATGTAACAAGGAATCATTACTCACTTTAATTGCAGACATATCTGATGAAACTCAAGCCAAGATTACCGAATTGCTCCAACGCAACAAGAATTTGATCGGCCAAGAGACGGAGCCGAGCGACGAAATCCCGCCGCTGTATCTTGGCGAGCCAGAGTACCTTATTTGGGAGTACAACCCTAACAATCCGGACTACATCCCCGGGCGCTACCCAGAGAGGGTACCGGAAGTCTAGTTGACGTTTATAGCTACTTGGTATATACGTCATGCGTCATACTACTTGATGCGTTTCCGATACAATTAGTTGCTAGTAGAACAATTACAATTGTCAGTGATTCTGATTTTTAGATGGCTCCCTTTAATTCCACTTTCTAGATTAGATATCCTTTTCGATAAAAAAATTATAATGATAATAAAAAATTTCTTTTTTTTCGTTTTAGTTTCATGAAATATGGTACCTGCATTGTTGTCTTAAACTGAATATGTATCTTAAAAAAAACTATAAAACAATTTGTTTCGGAGAAAGTTTCGTAAATATAAATTTTTTATTGCCTTATATAATGTTTAAACGCAGTAGGAGATCGCTACCAGTTTAAAATATGGGCTATTAGAAAAATTGTTTATATACATATGAAATACTCCAAAAGTTACTCATGACAAAAATATATAGATATATAATATAATAGATATGTAATAGATAAAATGAGGTTATTCAAAGTGGGTCTTTGGGAAATTATAGATTAATAACAGTTAAAAATATCATTAAGTCTTAGCAACCAAATAAAATTAGACATTTACATATTTTCGTTATATACTTGAAATATTATATATCATCTATATAACGTGGGAGACAAATGTTGTAGTAAGATCGATCCGAAGCCGACAGCTGACACGAGCTCTACAAGCTTGTGAAGAGGCCATCTGAAGTGTCCCTTTATAGAAACCCGCCACCCAAATGTATAACCTTGTAGCCAGTTGATTGCCCCTAAAATATAAATGGACACAGCCCAGAATACATTAGCTATGCAAATACAATATGTTATTTTTTATTTAACTCTATTAAATTACCTTTTCGACATACGGGGTTACGGAATAACAAAAACTTAAAGAATACAATTTAGTTATCACAATATTATAAACAGTTGAATATAGATAATAAATGGCTTTCTTGAAATAATAATGTAATCCGATGACTTTATTTGATTTTTGGAAATATGCTATTCTTTCGTGTGTACGGAATTTCATTTAAAATTAAGTAACTGATATAAATCACATAAAATCGAAACCAGATATAAATTAGATAATTACATATAAACTAGAAATGACATTATCGTTAGTGATGAAAAGTAATCAAAATGTTTGTAATGTGTATAATGATGTGAGCAGTTAAATATGTTGATGAAAAATTGTGTTGTGTGGAACGAAACATCCACAAAATATGAAAATAATATTTTCTTTATAATGAGATGTTTTCAATTACTCTCGCGCTTGTAGTATTACATAGTCGACTACAGAGCTTCATTTGTTATGTTTGTAGTATAACTATGTTACAAAAATGTACTGAATATTTTTTATGTCGAATAAGAATTATGCAAGCAATGAAGCAAATAAATATAAGAGTCTCAGCTTTTCTATATTAAACAAGTTACTTGGAAAAACCAACAATTCCGTAACGGGTATTTGTTTCATTTTCTTAAAGCATAGATTCTGTTGTTCAAAACTGTTCGGTTCCACTAATAACTGCGTAAGCTATAACACATCTGGGCATTTAAAAACAAGAAGACTCAATAGACCATGAAACATGGCGGCAGGTTTAAGGGATTCCAGTGACATTAATAATTTCTATGTTAGTATTAGCCATCAATTTGAAGTATCAAGTACGCACCACAAAAATGGGAATGAAATCGAGATATCTACAAAAAAACTCGATCGAACACCTTTTGTAGCCGCACGTGCCTCGCAACATGCATACGAGCATAAGTCGCGTTGAAGTGTTTGTCCACGCCCGTTCGGATGCTTTCGCTTTGTTTCGCCGAGTGTGTCAACGCAGCGTAAAGCGGCACGTGATAAATAGCACGAGGGCCATGTTAAGAAATCATGTAACCGCTTAACATTGGGACGGTCGTAAAGAGCTGGGCCCGTTTGTGTTTACTTATAATGAGCGTAATAATTTTGTTCGAGTTCAAGGTAAAGAGGCTTGCATCAGCCGTTTTGGTTGATCCGTCATAACAGTCTAATAAGAGTGGTCTGGCTACTATTTACATGGTATACATATGTTATCAGTTCCAATGTTGAATCTTGAATTTTCCTGTTCTGCTATTTAAATTTTATACGGTAATGTTTAAATAACCATAAATGCTGTAAAAGAAGAACGGTAGAACACTAATAGGTTTTGGAATATAGCAACATCATGATGAGCTGAAGAACTATAATTAAATCTTTTTGTAAACTGTTCTTTTCTACATTTTCCAAATCATTCGCTTTTATCCAAGATCGGATGATTCAAGCTTTTTTTGTAAACTGCTCATTTTCTTCATGAGTTCCTCCGCTTAAAATGCCATTTTATTGTCTTTGCCTATCACAGTTCCAAACAGTCGCTATTTTTTATCTACGAACTAAATCTTATCTTAATATGTTCGTACTACGTTCATAGAGGTAATCGGAAGTAACGTAGGTATAATAAAATTGATATTAGAAATTTGATCTAACATGTCTGGTTATGTCTCACAACATATAACATTACAAAAACAGATAACTTTGTATTTTATGCCACATCTGTGGCCTTAATGGTCCAAACTATATAATAAGTACGTATTATGCTTATTTAATACCTATCAGTTTTAGAGGAAGAATTTCTGGGTATTAAATAAATATTTGCGTTCTTTGTGTTAAACTCGTGTATAAGTACCTAATCGTCGATGTAATCATGGTGGTTTTTTTCTTACTCTATCCTTTAAGTAATATGTAAAAATATGCCGTCTATAAGAACGACCAAAACACCGTATACTTACCTGCTTAAAAGTAATTACAAATATGTTTGAAAGCTTGAATGAATACGTCATTATTTTACAATAAAATGTTTTGAAAATGATATCTTAAATAATATTTTATGAATTAAAATGACATATGAATCTTGATTGAACATGATAATAATGTACGCTCTAGGCCTCCCGCGATTGCGGAAGAGCTGTGCTCAACAATGGGACTTGTAGGGTCGCAGTCAATATCTTGGATGCTGTTATCGTGAAGTCGTATAATTATGCTGAAATCCAATTAAATGGATAATTTATACATAATAATACTCCAATATTTCTATTAGGGTCGCCAAACACGATTAATTTCAACTCGAACATTACAAATTGCCACATCTCGGGAATGATCTCAACTATGCCGACTACATTAAACCATTTAGCAAATTTTGCTCACTTGCTACTTATAAATAAACTGTACTTGGTACATTTAAAATAAATTGAAATATTTTTCGAAACTCGGGATATAAATCGAGCCTAAGAATGCTGACTAATGCAATGGATAGCATCACATCGTATGTTGCTTCTTGTGGAAAATGTTGATACCCTATAATACATGAATTCATCCCGGCTGCAAGATAAATGTAATACCTTTTAAGGTACAGATGCATATGCGGCGAAGAAGCGAGCTGCACTTTCTGTATACACACTTACATGAACTAAGCATGCTTCTTTGTAACAAGGTAATATGTATACTACTAAGTAACAATTACTCAATAATGGCATGCTTTTGTGTTATAAATAAGCATGTCTATCTGTAACCAGAGCTTTTATTTGTCAAATAAAAATAAAATAAATTTATGAAATTTGTCCTTCATCAATTTAAAATTGCCAAATATAAATATCCGAGTAAACAAAATCGACAAAAAGCAGATAACGTCAATAATAAGATAACAATAATTACGTGCTTGCTAAGATATATTTTAGATATGTACTTTCACAATCCGTTCACTTTCGAACTGGTTGCACATTTCAGTCAGGAGGGAGTCTTCATAAAATAGCAGTGATTCAGTTTTTACACACCAGATGTCCGTGGACACGCGATATATTCCGCCAGGAATACAATATAACCGCTGGCAAGTTTATGAGAATAACTCACGTCGGAGTAAGTGAATGCCGAATTGGCAAATTTCTTGAATACTTTGGGATTTTTATAGATTCATGTATACCTTTTAGTAGAACTACCAAGTGTTTGGTTTTCAAAACTCACCTTGGAAATTTAATTAAAATATGTCTTGTAATTTAGTATGAAGGAAAGTTTATTAAAAATGTGCCAATTATAGAACACGATGATAAAACTTTGCACAGGGTTTTTGCATCCCCCTTCTATATTCTTCAAATTCCAGCAACTTTTAATTGGCACCTGATACCTTTGCTTATTTTTTATGTTTTTCCGGAAGCACAGAGATTTGTGTGAATCGAAACGGTTTAAATTTAGACACATAAAATCACTATTAATAGCAATAATAAATTATCTTAATAAAAAAATATATTACCATATGCGCCTATCTCCTGTGTAGTCTACGATGTGTACTCTCGTGTGTCTAAGACATAAATAAAAAATAAATAATAAATGATACGCAATAAAGATTAACAAAAATGATGTCAGAACCTTGTGTACAAAACATCAACTACTTATTACATCCTAATATTAGTATAAGGAGATCTCATAAAACGTTTTTATAAGAAAAGGTTACAGGATGATATATCTTCTGGCTTAGGAAGCGCCGTCAATCAACACTCGTGTTATAGATACGTTTCTGCGGTTGGCATTTGTCATCGTTAGTGGTTATCGTTACGACCACAATTTCTGAACTATACTTATATTTGTAAGAACTTATACGAATTTTTAAGCAAATAAGCCATGTTAGGTACCTACATGATACGTACAAAATAAACGGTAGCAACATAACATTACCATTTCAGGAGAGATCGGGGATACTTGAAAGAGATTGGATTAAAAGTGATTAGAGATTACTGGGCCCATTGATCGCTTAGCATAATGGCGACCTGCATATTGGCTTCTGTTAAATAACCCAGTGTATCTCGTCACAGAGTGTGCACATTACAGTGTTATATTAGCTGTCGGAGCGTCCGGTAATATACGACGGTTTCTTCGAGCACTGGCTGCAATCTATTCAATCGACTATAACCTTAAGAGTGGCCCTTATAACTCACTCTAAATAATAACCCTCGCCCTTTCTTTCATGTAGGACTATTACAAAGATGAAAGCCCAATTTTTTGGTATATAAATAATTGCTTTATTTTTTTAATACGAAAAGCCAAAAAGTGCAATCAACATTTGACACTGAGTAGAATAAGTAACTACCTACATTTAATTTTACCGTAACAATTATGCGGATACATTTTTTTACTCTTCTTTAAATATTATTGAATTTAACAACAAATTTCTAATAAATCAGTTATTAAAAAAATTCACCGCCAAGCATTATTTGTGCAGTTAATCAGTTCTAAATATGATATGTTTAAACTAAACGCGGAACCATTGGCAGCAAAGACACATCAAACTGTCCTATTGAATATTCGACACATGAATAGTTCGGCGGATTATCTGCAGTGCTGATATGCAATTGAATAACAGTTGAAATATTTTGTTAAATATATATGATAGTTCAGCTTCCTAAACTAAAGTATTCTTCTGTTCGGTCGAATATGACATCAATTTACTGCATAAATTTGTCATGGGATATCACTACCTGAAAATGTAGATTCGTTATAACACCGCAAGGAAATTACGTACCTCGCGAGGTTAATCGTTAGGTAAGCTGATAAATTGTTAATGCAAAAAATTGACGCGTTGATAAATTGTAAACGATCAATTGTTAAGAGCATTTTACAAACGAAGTCTGCTCGCGAATTTTTAATATTTATATTTTCTACTCTTTTTTATTCTCACTGTGTCACCTATAGGAAGTAATCTGAAAAGGTATAAAGTTAAAATCAAAGTGCACGCTTAAATCAGTTCACATGTCAGTTCGCCAGTCTTAGCTCTGCTGGCAGAAAGTTCATTGCAAATAAGCAGGTCTATATACAAAATTAACTTACGTTCTAATCAAAAAGTCTTTTGTCTGCAAAACCGTAAAATAAAAAAGCAATAATAATTATAATAAGCAATTTATTAACTTACCCACAGCCTCATACTAATTACATCACAGACCAATATTAATAATAAAGTATTAGATTATAAGTAGATTATGTGAGAAAATTAAATAAATGAAAGGTTTATTGCTTAGCAATTCATTGGCTTAGCAATTATTTTTGGTTAGGCTCCATTTTATTTAATAACAAATAGCTTAACTATTTCTATAAGCTTCAGCTGGAATCAATAGAATTGCAAAGTGAAGATTGGAGCGAGGCGGTTTCTAGTTTCATTTGTACTATTGTACGTTTATTATTAATCGTAAGTTTTTTGCTATGTGGTCTAAGACATAACAGTTACGGTTGATTTTTTATATAAATATATTTCAAACGGACGGACACGTTATTTCAAACGGACCATATTAGCATTCTATTTCGTATTTTACGGTATGTGTATTTATCTTACTGAAAAACCAACATTATAAATTTTAATAGTAAAATAAATGCACTATTGGCGCAAAAGCACCGCGAATGTGATATAGCATTTTTGAAATGTAATGTAAAAACTGCTTCGTACGTCTAACATAATATCCTCTATAACTGAGGATAATTACGAGTAGTATACAAAACCACTGGGCGTTAGCCTCGCCGCAGTATACACAAAGCCTCGCGACCTCATAGCCTCACAATAGTCAAGTAATACTTAAATATTACCCGCAAACGACCCGCCCTCCACATCTGTAGAAGTCAATGTACTTATATTATACAGTAAATAAATAAAAATCAATAGTAAAAATTGAACAAATATACATATATACAAAGATTTCATTAACAGAAAGGAAAAAAATGTTAGAACTTCACAAATAAATTATATAGTTACAGATTTCTGTTGTCATTCATAAATCAATTAGTTTATTGAAGCAGTAAATAAAAAATTTTTTGTAGGTAATGTATCCATTATACTTGAGTCTTAATATGAAGTAATTCAACAAATGAATCACTAGGAAATAAAATGATCAACAGTTATAAAGTGTAGTTATAACATAATGCTATTTAAACCATATTGTAAATAATGCTCAGCCGCCAACAGCAGTTGTATCGTATTTCGTATCCCTAAAGTCACACATTATATCTGTGTCAAGTTTTGCGTTACAAATATTGCCGAAACTAGCCTCTTTCCCGTGGGTGTAGTACAAGCGGCTGGAAGTTACGAGTTTAGAGTATGTTGAACAATGATCTAAAAACAAATCCCTTTCCACTTATTTTATTAAAAAACACTCGTTAATGAAGTACTTCATAAGAATTTGCTAACAAATTAGTCGACAAATATAGCTAACTAAATTTCATTCGTACTCCGTATAAATCAGGTACTCCATCGAGGTTTACTGACACTTAGGAAGGCTCGAAACGAAATCGCCAGAACAATAGAACGTACGCAACTTTGTATTTCGGAATCCATTTTTCGTAATTACATTCGCCGTTTTGTATATCTTTTGACATTAATCAAAATATCTTTCTGGCTCATATTGCTGACGTAAGAAGCGGACATGCGGGTCTGTAATACCTACATTATCTGTATCCGATCTCGAGATGGGCTACAGTTCTACATAGCTTTTTTACTCTTGACAACTGAGCTGGGAAGCCTGCATACCAAGTCGTAACCCGAAGCAGAGCAACAATATTATTAATTTCCGGCGCGGGCTCAGACGGGTGTTCTATATATTATAATTAGTGTTTGTTTGGGAACTCTTGATTATTTTTTTTGCTTCTTAACAAATTTTGCTTAAAACAGACTAAAGAATACAAGGTAACGGTATCGTAACCTTATGAAGTTTAATAACTAATTTGTGTTACAAATGCAACAGCTAGATTAAATATATAGTTTTAGGTCTATTGGTATCTGAAGATTGTGGTCTTTAGCAACGCTGACCTCTTACTGCAATGTGAACTACTTGTCCCTTTTCTAGCACTAGAATGACTTGTAATCGTTAACATCTTTATGGCGTCAAATTATATTTCAGTACATAACTGTGTCTCGGTATATATCGACTGAAGGTGCCATGTTTTGTAATATTAAATTACCGTTGCAATACATGACTTCAAATTTTGACATAGTATTCTTAAGAGATTTTTATATAAACGATGACCATAAGACTACCTTAATAATTACAACGATGATAATAGAATAGCTTGTAACCCTCGTGACCCTCGTTCTCGGTTCTGTCAACTAAAGTATAGGCACGCGCGGTCGCAGAAACAAATCCGAATTCTTGTAGATGTAACTTGTATTACATTTTGTTCCAATATATTATAATGTATTAAGAACGTGTCCGCTATCTCTCGTGAGTTATATTACAGATTGGTAGACGCATCTCACATGGCTTAGTTTTAATCTAAGTGCGGCTATCGTATTGTGTGCTGGCGCTTTGTGGCTAGCTACATTAATATTCCCGGTGAATTCGATTCGATATTTACATGCTACAATATATCATACAACATAATGTAGCGATATGTAGGTAAAATTACCTTGTCCTCGCGACTTTGTCCAGGTAGACGCTAGAGAAAAGCTCATACACGTAAAATCAATAAATTGACAAGCCTTTAATTTTGTCTTAAATACACTAAACAAAAACAGAAAACAGGAAAATTTGATGAACTGATTATTTAGTTAAGTAACAGAGATTTATGATCCAAGTCAAAAATATTTAAAAGTAACGCGTTCAAGAATGAATACGAAAATAACAGAATGGCAAACATTTAATTTGCGTTATCTGAGATAGATCTGTTGCTTTTGACCTGATATTTCAATTTTCATTTCAGAGCGTATTTCTTGTCAATTTTGTTGGAAGAAATGAACACAAGAAATGCCTTATTTTTCTTACACAAAATTGTATCGGAGCATTCTGTAACACAATCTCGTTAGATAACTAATAATTATGATATGATTAATGATTAAGACAATATTAAGTCCAAACATATGTCAACTAGGTCGTGCGCGTTATTATCTACTGTATACCTATCCCATTGTATAAATTTACATAAGGCCAAATTGGCGTAAATCCCCAGAAATTGCGGAGTTGTATACCGAATAAACATAACTATATCAATCGAATATTATTACGAGTAATTTATATATTATTTAATGAATTGAAATTAAAATTGTCTACTATTAAATATTATAAAGGTTGCTATGCTGTATTACGTTGCACAATGCGAAAATTAGGTGAAACCGATATAGGCATCTCATACACATGACTTATACGAAAAATACATTAAATATTGTGCTGATTTATAAATGTTGTTAACTCCTTATAAATGAATCATCAAATTTGTTGATCGATATTGTTTACAGGCTATTTTTATTACGTTTAGGATGAACCTAACATTTGATTTCAACTTTAGATTTTTAAAAGCGAGACTGGCCGCAGAAATACCTTATTCCTAAAGATTTTTCTAACATTCCTACGCAAAAGGACGACGGCTTAATTATTCAGTCAGGTACTTTTAAAAAAATCCTTTATCCGCCATTATTAATGCAGTTAAAGCTACCTAGAATTTAGTCGAGTAATATTTTATACTGAAAAGCTCGTTCAAGCTTTATACGATAGACTGGATTTTAAAAATTTTAAATTCATCAAAAACTTTTACTTCAAATAGCTGAATCTATGTTATAATTACGGCCAACAAAATTTTGTAGAAATTTTAATACACAAATTAACGAATAAACCGCACTGAAATTTAAACAATTCAAGCAAATCACTTGTCTTTCTATATAAACCTTATATAATGACACATTATTCGTAAACGTCTATGCGTACTAAAATTTACAATTGTGTATTTGTAATCACCTCTTTTTATATGTTTTTATTATAGAGAACAGTGTCATTTACATATAATACTTAAAATACGTATTCATTGTTATGAATTTGCCGTGTAACATTGATGTGCTATTTTAACACATATTAAGGTGATATCTTAGACTTATACATACGCATGTTGCACATCATATCGAGTAAACTTACATTTTTGAGGATAAAATGGCATACATTGGTGACAGACTAGATACTCATTTGGAGCTAATAACTAAAGCAATGATAATCACCTTTTATCTTTTGTTGATCTTTCCGTCGCCGGCGGCTCCTCTTAAAAAACGTGATAAAAGAATATTGTTCACTTAGTCAACGCTCTTTTGTAAATAAGAAATTTACGACAAAAATTAGGCGTCAGGTTCGAAACGTTGTTACTTCCATTATGTTTTAAATAAATCCTTGTAACAAAAGCGTAACCGGCTCCAACGACCCTTAATTAAACTGAAAGGCCAGTAGCATTTATTGTGGATTTTACAAATGCGGCAGCTTTTGTAAAGCGCTTATAAATTTCCGAGGATAGGTTTTTAATTTACTGAACTTTGGAGGCCGTTCTTTTATCGTTTTTGTCGTAACCGAGTACAAAATAAACGAACAACTACGTTGTAAATGAAGCGCTCGTCGCTGTGAAACCGTAGCATATCGTAGGCGATCTGTTAAAGTTAACAAGTCGAGTGCGGTAGGCATTTAGATGTATGACCAATAGAGGTCAGTTTTCGTGAACGTTTCTACGCATCGAAGGGCACGTTAAGCACTCGGAGTCGATTGTTATCGTTAGATAACCCGTTAGCCACTAACCCGTATCTCCAGTAGTCCGCAATGGAATCAATATCATGTTGGCCTAGTCTACAATATCGTGCATCAGTTCACCATATTCGTTTTGGGAGTTTCATATCAATATTGATTTTTATATGACTTTTCAACAATTAATTAATTTTTAACAACAATTAATAATTTTCAAAAATTAAGAAATTAATTTTTATATGACTTTTCAACGACTGATTAGGATTGTCAAAACATCATGCATAAGTATTATATTATCATTCAATGAAGTTTTAAATGCCAATTAGAAATGAAGACGTGGAATTCTACATATACAGATGTTAAAGTTTTTGTAGATTTTCGTGTATAGTTTAACTGCAAGAATATTGTATTGAATTATAAAATAAAAAAATTACACGTTTATGGCATCAATTTGCTCTCATTTGCCGCTACTTAATGTCGTGCTATCGCGTAGTTACAGATGTATCACTGCCCGAGAGACCAATTGTAAACCCTTGGCTGAGGGGACGAGCGCTTACCAGCATTACTAATATCAGTGTTTAGTTCCTTACCCTTTTATACGTGTGTGCGTGCAAGGGTCGCATTTCAGATCCTTCGTTGTGGGATATTGGATCACGGTGATTCTTATTCCCGGAGGCGTTAGACGAGCTTGATTACAACAGTTTTTTGGTAGACTTATGTATCCTATAACACTCTTGTTAATCATGGGTCTTGTAACTAAATGATTCATCTCACCATGAACGGGTAAACTACTACCGGTAAAAATAATAATCATTCGGTATGAAATACTTACAATTGTTTTAAAGAGGATAGATTTATCACTAGGATGGCGGGCAAATAATTAATTTTAATTTTATTTGACACTTATAAAAGATTTTAGTCGCGACTATTTGCAGATAATCGCAGTGTAAAAAAGAAACTCATTCCTATGAATAAACAAAACATGTTAGCGATTTAATTACAGTATTCGTTGTTTTTAAGAAGACGCAAAAAAGAGAGATTTTTTCTAATTACAAGAGGGTGTGGTGTTTTTTGAATCATAAAATATACTAAGTTACCAATCTATCATTTTGCTTTGCTTATTTTTAATTTAAAAATAAGATGACTAAGCCGTTGTTACGAGGAAAAGATTTTTTCGCAATATAACGCCGCGACCCCACAAATACCGCGTGTCTATTGTTTGGAAAAATATTAATAAAATCGAATCACGCTACTCACTTTTTATTACTGTTATTATTAAAAAATATTATTTCTTACTGAACCGTGTGAACATTATATCTATGAGCAAAATCGATCTCAAATTGAATACCCATAATGCACACACAAAGTAGTGATAGCCTAGTG
>DWDX01002425.1:0-15278 GCA_018245675.1 Agara michaeli
ACATTTCACCAGTTACGTTTAAGTCCCACAATGGAATAGGTGGTGAGTCTATTGCCATGCACCGGGCACACATCCAGTCTCTGAGTCACTACTAGAAATTCTAAATGAGAAAAATCCAACAGTACCCAGCCGGGGATTTGAACCGAAGACCTCCCGATCGGCAGTCGCGCTAGCGACCGCCCGACCAACGAGGCGGTCAAAGTTATTAAAACTCGCTTTGTTTTTCGTTTATTACTACAGAGCATTAGGTGAGTCAGCCGTATTTGCGACTCCATTCCCTTAACCCGAGTGGCCCTGTTAATACTAGGCTGCGTCAAGGTAGATATTGGCTTCTTATTCGGAACCGTCCGACTGGGGAACAATGCGTAATAAATAGCCTTTTACATTTTTAATGTAGAGTCGAATCTGTTGTAACATCTTACGTACATCATGTATACATATATGTCCAATATGTTTATTATAGTAATAACGTTCGTTCGTGCCCTAACGAAATATATTTCAAGGTTCACTCTCCTCTATAGAGATTGGGTAGAGTGTGCCTTAAATCCATAATTGTTCTCAATTGGAAAGACACGTGTGTCTAACGTTTGATCGTTAAATGAGTCGATGACGGAGATAACAATGACGTTAATGATAGATTAAAAAAAAAATATAATAGAAAAAAAGCAATGTAAATGTAACAAAATTTAAATTTATATCTAACGATTGCTTTCGAACCAAACGATTGATGAAGAATAGCATGATATATGTTACATTTTGTATCTATTTATATGTAGTGTAATAATAGTGGTAGGTTCGTCCATCGTATTTACACGTGCCCGTATCCCCCTGGCCGAGTGGCCCCAGTTAACGTTGACCATCACCAGGTAAATATTGACTTCCTCGTTAGTACCCTCGCAGCGGGAACAATGGGCTAGTTGACGGTCGTAAATGCATATTAAATGGAAGTGCTTTAGGTCTATTAGTGACGTATTGTTATTCTCAATTTATGTATGTAAGTTGTCACGTAATGATTTTCCACGGGATGGGTTGGGATGCATGGGACAAGTTAGAAAAATCGTCTTCCAGACAGATAAGCGTCTAATAGTATTTACTATCTGTTACAGGAAGACTGATGTTGTTTGAAAATTATTTTAAATTTAAACTGTAGGTTACTTCGACCTGTTTATAAATAAATATTTAAATATACAAAATTCCAATGATGAAATTTAAAAAGTTCGACTCGTTCGAAAAAAGCGAACACCTGTCAATGTCTGGTACGATGCGCAGTGTGCGATCAAAGATATACGATCAAAGGGATTCCAGTCATTCGGGTGACACTGCGGCTATGTTGGGAGGATTTTTCAAATACCTCGCGTGTTGATTTGTCGGAGCGGACGAATCGCCATTTAAGTGAATATCCCCTTGAGACACGTTTTCAATTTAGATTCATATTCCTACCTGTTACAATTTGATACTGAACGAAATTTCTGTTTCTGTACTAAAAATCGCTCACTTCACCTTTTTTGGTTTTGTTTTATCGTTCCGGTGGATTTTTAAAATTCTCTCCATGCGTGCTTCTAACACGGAAGTCACGAAGGGCCCTCCAACCGTGCATTCTCTGGAGATATGCCGTAGTTCAATAGTTGTTTCCTGTTCCTGCTTATTGTTGTCCCCTTAGGTTTATCTATTTTTAATATCTTTTATGTTGAAACACTGAAATGTTCCGCTGTTAAATCGTTTAAACTTTTCCGATTCTAAGTTGTTTCTTGGATGTTGGATTCTTTATTCAAATTTTCATAAGTATCAAACGAATCTCGAGTTTAGTCGTACGATATCGAAATGTTAAGCACTCTTTGTGCTTCGACAATTTTCACCTCGCTCATTTAAAAATATGAACGTGACGGCGAAACTGGGACGCAACACGTAAGAATAGCATCCAAATTTTCATGTAACGTCGAATCCACTCATCCGGAGTGGAACGAGTCACTCAATAGATTTCCGCTCATCACTCTCTCCGCCTTACATTCCTGCGTGGTGGTTTACGGCGCTCATTAGGAGAAAAGTCGCGCCTCTTTGATCTATCGTTCCACTGATTTCTACATATATCGTGGCCGTCGCTAATTATCTCTCAGTGGAACCAACTCAACTAGATTAATTAAATACACTGCCACTCTTTCATACTAAACTCGGTGTTAAATATTGAGTGACGAACGGTAAATTGACGTGTTTCATTTTCACGGAAATTAAGTTTTGATATATATCTTTTTTTTTTGCATATTGCATATGACGCTTTTTCGTTGTGATACTTTTGGTTTGATATCGATTAGGCTGAAAGATATGTGATTATATTAATTGCGCGTAAGAAATCACTTTAGAAAGCAGCTTAAGTGTACATTTGACTCTTAGCACTTGTGCAGCGTGGGTGTCGTATAATAATACCATCATAAATAAAGACTGCCTCTAGACAAACGTCATGACTAGAATTATCTACTGAGAGCGTGTAATGTGGTGGAAAATATTCATGTACAAATAACGTGCACTCATATTTAAATGTAAATTGTGGATAGTCGTAAATTATCTCGGCCGTGTAGCGCTTTTTTTGCAATGAATCTCATCCTCGACACCCGGACAATTGGTCGATTTTGAAGAATGCACTTGATTTGTATTCGCTTATAAATAATCTCCAGCCGGCGTGGCTGGAGTGGCGTGCGCCGGCGCCGGTAACGCTCGGCCACCACACGAGACTTTAGTTGTGACTGGGACGCGTTGACGAGTACTCTGCTCGGTGCCACACCGGAGCCGGCCGCCGCTAAACCGCGACCTCGTCCTCGTGACATTGCGTTATCACTTATCACGGCGCGCTTATCGGCCGTTCGATATTGAAATATCGACGGTGCGATACGACCAGTCGGGTCGATCGATAGTCATTGTTTCAGTGAAACCGCTGCCCTTGAATTGATCGAAACCCGCACGCGATTCTATTATCATCGATATTTGCATAGCTATTGCAAGTGTGACCTGCGTTTACGCACAGCGTAGGACGCGATTCATTCGGATAATACGTAGGCTGTGATTATGGTGCGCTAAACTCGGTGTTGGAGCCGTGGGTGTGATTTTTCTAAAAAACAGCTCCGCGATTGGCCGAGGATGGATCGGACAATGTACGGCAAGGTGCTGCCGGGCACCTATTACCCGTTTCGCTGCGCTATGAAGGAGAACGGAATATCGCCGGGCTGTGAGTATAAATTCATTTTATTATTATATTAAAATCATTATCGACGATCTGGCGACTGTACTTCGTTAAATAGATCTTGTTATGCGGCACCGTTCTCGTGCATTTGTTTACTACAGCATGATCGCGTACCGTAACACTACGTGCTTTCAATACAAATCATTACGTCTACTTACGCTTTCGTTTATTCATCCGGCGCATTTATTTTTATAAGGCACTCCAGAGTGCATTGCATCCGCGGTGAATCCCGCCGTTTCATGGCGTGTTTATTTACTTTTTTTTTTCTTTCCAAATCGAATGGAGTGTAGAAGTGCCGAACATGTTTGCTTTTGCAATTCTAGTGATCGTTGCCAGCGTATTTTTAGCTGCTTCAGTCCGAGTTTGTCGTGTCGCTGTGTATTAACTAGTACGGAGGCGTGAGGGATAAATTGTCATAATGATCTTTTTTTTATTTTGATTAATGTCGCCAGTGGCCGTCACTTCAAGGATCGTATGTTAATGAACATGAATTTGAATTTGAATTTAGAAGTAGAATGTATGCAAATTTGAAAGTTCACACGCGACTTTTTTTATCCATTCTCTCACAGTTACAATAAGTGTAATGGATTCGCTCACTTGGCGAATCAATTTCCAAATAGCAGATGACGGCCATGTGGTGATGTGCACAATAAGTCCGATTCTTATATGGCACAGTGGCGGTGTTTATTGTGCTTCACGTGTTAATCACGCTCGGGGTGAGGTCATCGCGATTGTTGTACGTCAGGTTAATTTGGTTCCATTAGCATCAGTTTGCGGTTCTTCTTTGCTCATTTTACGACTCCTGGGGTTGCTTTCCGACGGCCCCAATGGGTGGGAAATGAAATTACGTCTTTTATTACATCGCTTCGTTTACGATCCGTTCTATTAGGGTATTTGGAAGCACATAACTCTTTTCCAAACGTTTTAGTTTCTTAATGCTTCGCTCGTATTTCCAATCCATACATGTATCATTTAGATGACCATATTTTTCAAAATTGAATTAAGAACTCCATATGAACGAAATTCTTCATTAAAAAACATCTAACGTTATATGACTTCAGTAACTAAGCCATAATTATCCTTACCAGTTCTCGTACTATCGTCATTTATGAAGTCAATCTTCTTAATCAAAGTTCAATCGTTTAGTTCAAGTCTAATAAACGGTATAATAGGTAGGTAAAGGTATAAAAGGTATAAAGGTATAAGGTATAATAGGTATATATAATTCATTATATTTGTCTCGGTTAGATTACTCGTATCTTTTTTTTAAAATGTCATATGCTTTACCGTCAACGTTGATGCTCACCAAGGAGTCACTTAAATGTTTAATGCATTGAAATTTCCACGTCCAATGCAAAGCTAAGGAAGCAGGGTCCCGTGGGCAGACCGCATCGAGCCGGTTGTCTCGTTCTAAATGCATTTACGAGTAGAAGGCCACGCTGAATGCCATTGCAAGCGCCCACGCGCCTACGCAATTTATTGCAGTGCTACGTCTGATCTTTTTGCCTTATTAGGGATACGATTTTAACTTTTATGATTCCAAATTCATCTCTCTGCTTCGTCTTCTTTTTGTTTACCCTGCACTGTTCTTTTATTGCTGTTCATTTGTTAGTCCGCACTAAAGCGTGTTTGGCGAATAATTGAAAATCAAATAAGTCATTTGCTTCGAATTTTTCCAATTTACTAAAATAGGAAGCTTTTTTTACAGGGTGATTATGATTTTGGTTCGCTGACAGTTTGAGTGAATATCTTGGGATTTCTTTTTGAATATTAAGATTATTTCTGTGCTTTTGTAGTGTTTTTCGCTTTCTTGTCACAAAGGTACCTTCGCAGCTATGTGAGATGTATGGATTTCATCTAATTATGCATGTGAAAAGTTTAAACGGTAAAACTGCAAGTTTATTTTTAAATCGCTTCGAAGATAAATCTATGTTACTGTCACTTAATCAGTAGTTTTCAATGTGAAATTGTTATAAACGTCTCAAGTACAGCGTCTAGTGATCACTTTAAAATGTATGGGGCGTAAGCGTTGGATATTTGCAATTTATATGTTAATTTTCTACTAGTTTGACCGCATTTTCTTATACGAAAAAAAATCGACGACAAGAAATAACCGATTGACATGGAATACTGCGATAAACTCGTGTTCACCCGAGTTTCTATGTGAACGAAGTTTTTTAAGATCTATCATAAAACAGATACACATACGATACGGACTATAACATTCTTTAAACATTAAGTATGCTCATGGACGACCTTGTTTATCATCACGGACACGTTAATAGCAGTGTATATTAAACAATCATACGTCACGCATGCTTGAATGTGTCAATTACATAATGTTTTATGGATACCCGTTCAAGTTAATTTATTTATAGTTCCGATCAGATATAAGCCGGTGTTCGCTACAGCTTCGCGGTTATTAGATCAGATAGGATATTTCCTGACAATTTTCCTGACTTTACATTCAATTTCCTGACATTCGCCTGAATATTTAAAATATGCGCCGCACACGTATTTGTAAAACTGGCGTTAAATAGTTCTGCTAAGGTGTCATTTATCCTGTCAGTCCTGACAATCGTAGTGTTATCTCTTTCTTTGGCGGGAGGTTACAATTCTGGTCATTAATAAAAATTCTTGCCGTGTGGTAACCCTAGCTACATGTAACAATACTGACAGATATTTCGCCCTAAGTTTCTATGTAGTTTCGAGTTTTGTAGCGAAAACGACTTATCTTTGAACATTTGAACAATGGGACTAGCGTGTAATCACCCGGTGTTCGCTGTTTACAACGGTAGTGACGGAGAATGTCGCAATGTCTGAATAGGCCTTAAGTGACTATCGTCGCAAGGTTGCACGTGAGTCAAGCCTTACGTGCATCACGCCTTAAGGACAAACGCCACATGTTCCAACGCCGGCCCGTTACCTATTCACGGAATAATTATTGGATTTTAATTTGTTGATCCAATCACTATGCGCCTATGTTTCACTTGTATTTGTCATAAGCAGCGATAGCCTTGTGGTTTAATTTGAATTTCGGCCTCCCACTCCGGGGGAACTGGGCTCGATCCTGACGCGCACCTCGTGACTTGTTGCGTAATTGTTATAACTTAAACTTGAAATATCAATCGTTATAATGGTAGACCTGGCGCACACCTTAGAGATGTTATAAACATTTATAATGTTTCTGAGGTGTGTGCGCCAATCTGCACTTGGCCCGCACGGTAGACTAAGCAAGATGGTTTTAGTACTCTTACTATGAGAGGAGTCCTGTGTCCGGCAGTGGAACAATAAAAAAGGATCGACCAGAGACAATGACAAAGACAAACACGTTTATTTGCACAAATATGGGTACATATAAAGATGTTACAGGTTTATTAGTTCAAGCCATATTTTGCCTTTTACGGCGTACAAAATTAAGAAATGGAAGTATAAGTACAAATTAATTATTATTACCAAATTAATAAACGACAACTTATACAGATGCAAGATATTTAACCTAAATACAAAACCGTGACTCTGGTACCGAGCATTGCACATATATCAAGACCCTTAGTTTATATCGGGTTTTGGTACTATGTAGACCAAGAGGAAAAAAATTGTTTGATGTCTCGACACGTAAATGTATCGGTTACCGACTCGTAAATATATTTTACGCGCCTTGACATACATACATATATAACGCGTGTGTTGACGACGGTAACGTGTATGCATTAAATAATTCACGACATTTCACGTAACCAGTTCCCATTGGGCTCGTGTTCGCACAAACTTAATTTATTTTTTTTGTCATATCAACACTGACCTCGGGTGAGGTCGGTTGACGTAACGTTCGTTACGCCACGCTCGCTGAGGTGTTGCACGTAAAGGACCACGGGTTTCGAGTGCGTGCCCTTATACAATGCCTCTTCATTGAGTTGGTACCGTTTTTGTATTACGCATTGTTGTTAAGGAATTTAATAATGATTACAATTGGGACAATTCCACGTACGATTGTCTGTTTACAAAGTAGACAACTGCATACGACATATTATATAATACCTGTATAGACATTTTTTTAACACCCAGATAACATAGCAAACAAATGTGATCGTCTCACAAATGTTTGTCCCGGTTGAGAATAGAACCCAGGACCTCCGGTTTAGCGGTCAGGGTATATAACCACTAGCCGAAGCGGCTTGTTTTCTTTTGCATTAACAGTTTATATATTTATCTTTGTTTACTTAATGATTCGAAACTACAAAGGGCACATTAAATGCGTAGCTGCATTGTCTTCTACTCGACCCTGGGTATCGGTGATATATTGAAGTTTATAAAAACAAGAGAATCTTTTCTATATATACTCGGTATGTAAATAAATCGATTTGGTTTTGGTTCAATAACGTTTAATTTATAAGCCTGCTACACATCGTAGGTGGCATCGTAGCTTTTCGCCACACGTGATCGTGGTCGAATGCTTGACTGATAATTTAAAAAAAAAAACTGTGTTCCAAATTCGAATTCTATGGGACATCTTTCATTCACTCTCATATTAATCACCAGTCATTGGTTACTTTTAATTATCATTTTTGACATTTATTTTTAGACTAACGCTTAGTTGTGTAACATCGATGTAGTTATTTTCATAGAATTATCTGCATTTGTGTTTAACGGTAAATCTATTTATTGACAGTTTTAATTCTGTTGTCGATAGTCAGACGACCATCATAGTTATAAATAGCTACATTGATCGGGTCAATCTATTTAAGGATGATAATAACCAATTAGTTGGATGCCGGTGTAACCTTTGCCTATTCTGTTTCATCTCTAGTTCAATATTGCAACTAATGCATCATTCGTCCGTTATATGATCGGTATCTAAAATTGTTTTACATTTAAAAAAAAAGAATAAAAAAAATATATTGTTTTCGGCACAAAGACTAGAATAGAATCCGTGCTAGAGCTACAATACGAGTACCATGTTTTACCTGTAAGTGAAATTAATTTATTAAAGATTTATACGCTCTGCGACAAAGTCCTTCAATAAAAAAAATTAAAAAAAAAATATTCTCTTTGTGTATCCAAAAAAAAACAAATAAGTAGGCGCAAATATGTATACGCGGTATTTATCAAGTTTTATTTATATGTACTTCATTTACATTGTAATGCTAAAAGCATTCTCTCCCAGTCAATATTTGGACAATTGCAGAACACCATAAACATTTCATTTAACAACGTCACTGTTATACTTCAGTTCATTTGTTACTTTAAAAACAAACAAAAAACAGACCAATTGAGAACCTCCCCCTTTTTTTTAAGTCGGTTAAAAACTCGTTGCTAATTCATTGTATCGGTGTCATCAGCGCCATGTTGTCATGCGTGCACCAAATATGGCGGGAATGCCGTATTTGTGTCTGTTATAATTAGTATTCCAAATCCAAATTCGATTCGTTTGGTGCGCTTGAAACGTGTGTTCGCTATGATAAAGTGTGATTAGTGGCGATCATGGAATAAATTAACCGTGCTGTTAATAGGTCCTCTTAATTTTTATTATAGGTATATGATATTTGGTGCTCGTAGAATACAAATGAAACGCGTTTCAGTCCTGTTTTTCCACGATCAATGTATAGGTAGTATCGATTTGGCAAGAAAGCTCGGGCGATGAAAAAGAATAAAAAAGCGAGTGAGAAAAAGTTGCCATATGTGGGTATCTCATCTCGCTTTGGTGGAGATTCTCTACTTTTCGCCAGCATCTGGCAGAACGCTCCGGCGTAAAGACATTGTTTTTTTTTATAATTCACCAATTACTGTAAATTGTTCAATATGAAATGTTACGATTTTTTAGTCATTAGTATAGTCGTATTGATGTTAGTTTGCAATCTTTTCGTACTAACTGCAAACAGGCATTTAAATGTTGGCAGGATGCCAAAAGAAGGATAATTATGATACGGATAAGTATCACAAATTTATACATACAAACTTTAAATGCTTGTATTTATCTGCATAAATTCACGACGCCAACGAAACTATACTTGAATAAACGAATTGATTAAATTAGTAAATTATGAATTGCATGATGAATAATATTGTGGTATTATTAACAATGAATGTTAGTGAACAAAACGAATACTCATAATAAAATTAATGAGTCATCAAAAAAAACATTACACCGTTTATTCCCATAATATTGTTACAAAGAAAAAGCAAATATGTATCACCGAGAACGTCCCAAGTGAGTCACGGTGCCACGGAAGGTCATCAGACTGGAAAGCCTTCCCAACAACGCTGTCCATATCTGGTCAGTTGGTTCTCGTCTCTTTAAGTTCACTCACGACGATATCTGCACTGGGAACCACCTTCAAAATGTTCAACCTTTGTCAACCTTATTAACCTTGACACCTTTGACAAATTAATTTTAATGTGAAGTTGTTTTTTGAGAGCTATCGTTTCTTTTGAAGGTTTTTAAAGGTTCTCCTCTTTAATTCGTATAGCAAACTGTATCCATGTTCGGGCTGTCCACTCGTGTACAACAATGGTTCTATTTCGGACTTAATTATCACCTTTGAGTAACCGGCACCGAGCTACATCTCTCGCGGTTCGTTTTCGGCTCGTTTGCATCTTCTATTTTAGTCGTGCGCTTAGTCGAATTTCATTTCCCGCTTTGACTTTTTACCGATTATTGATCACTAAGCTTGGTCACTAAACGTCAAAGTACGAAATCGTTTCCGATTTTCTTTAAAATACCATACCGGAGACCGTCGTGGTTTCCAATGTCGTTTATTGCCACATTCATGTTTGTAACGATCCAAAAATACCCATTAAGATGATCTTTGATTAGAATTTACGTTGACATAAACTTTATGTATTCTCTGTTGTTGTCGCCAGAACGAATTTCTTCGCACTAATTCCATTCACACTATCGCGTGGAGTCATCGCGGATATTTTAAATTAACTGGTCATCCTTATTTATCGTATCACGTAGGATAAACATGTCGGTGTAAAGAAAACGGTGAACAGTACGACAATACGCAACTATGTCGCATCGTGCACCGTAGTAAGGTTATTGCCATCACAATGCCTCCGTACGAGGCATTTCCATACAAATGCTAATATAATTATGCCCAACGAGAAACACTCACAGGCGTGCGTGCGAGATTTTCACACACTTTCTTCACTTTCTAACATCATAAATTAATATAGGTGGTGCACACACTGGTCGCGAGTTGCCATGTAATAAAACCTCGTTGACAATGCAACGTCACTTAAATCTCTTGCCGTTCAATGAAAATCTATTGCGTTTCTCTTATTGCTAATGGCCAGCAAAAGGTGCTTGTCTCGAATAAAACCAACCATGTACTTACCAGCCACTTGTCCGTACAAATAAATAAAATTGGAGTGTTTGTTTGTAATATTAAAATAATCGCCTTCTACCAAATGCACATGTATGTATACACGGTACATATACCAATGTAACATTTTTTTACAATGTTTGTCTGTCTGTTTGTTCCGGATAATCTCTGGAACGGCTGGACTGATTTTGACGGAACTTTCACTGGCATATAGCTGATGTAATAAGGAGTAACTTAGGCTACTTTTATTTTAGAATCATATAAAATAATTAAATTCAAACGCGGATCAAGTCGCGAGCACAGCTTGTTCAAATAAAAGCGAACAAAAGTTCGGAAGCTTTTAGCACATAATATATATTAACGATACAACCTTGACCCGGACGAGGCGTGCCCGTGAAATAGCACGTGCCTCACTTCACCACCGGCCATATTATTTACCGAGACTAATAGCGCCATTAAAAATCCATTTTAATCTGACACACCCCACCTATGTAAGAAACTTTTTTTATTATTATAATACCATCGAAAAAAATGACTTACAGTGATTAGCCTGCAAAGGACATTTTGGCAGATTGGAGTGAAATTGACTGATTATGGCAACACTGAGCGAGAACTTAACGTAACTGAGGGAAGTCAATATAAAAGTTTTATCAAATGCCTTCTCAAAATATCAGACTCACAGATTTTATTTAATCCAAATTTCAAGAATAGTACGTTGAATAAAAAGTATTTTCATACTTTTCTTACCAATTCACTTTGGCCTCATCAAGCACAGTTCTTACGCCAAATCTTTCCGCCACCCTTTTATTTTCGTCGACACTTATTATTAGATTTCGTGAAAAGGTCCACTACATCATATTTCAACAGAGAAACACTTTTGTCTCAATATTTCTATGTATAGATCACTCGTTGGCACAGGAAGCACACTGAAAGGGTGATTTTACATTGTCACATTTAAAAACAAAAAATAATTTTTCTTGTATTTTTTTGCTGTCTGAATATATTTGTTTCAAGCTGAAAAAAAATATGTTCAATGGTCTACTGTTTAACTCGTATACATTTTAGTTTTTTTGTTATCGATGATTGATGTAAAATTTCTGAGTTTTAGACGGATTTATCTTATTACAAAATTGACAATTGCTTTTATTTACAGATACATTATTTTAATAGGTATTTAATTTTGGAATTACAATTTGACATTATGTGTTTATATCAGTGAGCTTAAAGCGGTAAGCGAGTCTACCTTGTAATAAATTTATCGAATTCTATGAATAAATACAAATATATACTAAAACATACTAAGTAAATACTAAACCATGACCTTCATTGAGTGTATGTATGTACCTTATAAAGAATAAAACAATTTGAATTTGAATGCTCATTGCTCGTTGGCTCACAGTGCAATTATTTATTTTGATAGTACTATATATTTATTAAGCTATCAAGGCTCTGTAATATAATTACAGGGTCGACAAACTGGCTACTGGCAAAACAGTAATGTGTCAAAGTAATATATCAATACGCCATCTACGGGCGTAGCGGGAAAACCTTTCTCGTAGAGGTTGAGCCGAACTAGGTTTCACTCTACGGTAACGTTCGTTAGTTCATCGACGTATCAACAGAGGGCGCTTATTATATATAAATTAGAATGTGTATTAATGTGATATTGTTTATTAAATTTGCATCCTTTTAGGGTATTACAAATTTTATAACCCTTTAGTTATTTTTTAGGAAATGCTTGTCATAATGTTTTGCCCGATCGATTGTGATGTTAGCGCATGGCAACCGGTGACGTCACGAGTGCAATAACCGGTGCACCGCGTCCCGCCTACACCAGACGAACATCAATGTCGTTTACACACCTTTGCTCCCCTAGTACCAATTTTCACAAAACACGGAAAATCATTTTCAGTTCAATTCGTGATTTTTGTTATTTACACAGATTATAAAAGTGAAGACGCTACTCACGTGTGTACAGTCTATGTAGATAATCCATGTAGGAAGTGATTTCTATGTGGTTGTGTTTAAAAAGTGTATGTATGTATTGAGGAGGGAACGCTTGCCTTAAAATAAACTATATGACTGGAATATTACAACAGTACGTGTATCTCATCTAGTGCGAACACTGCATTATTAGGAATTCTCTTTCTTAATATTCTGTATTTGATTATTTGTTTACTCAAAGCATTATTAGACCAAACGATCCGAACATAGGTATAATACATAAATGAAGTGTTTATGTAGATATGGTTAGAGCGTTATGATTCAGATTTTCGGACCAATCGCGTCAACTTAGTGTAGTCGATTAGCAATATTGCGTTTTTCATCGGCTGCCAACAGCCATACCGGCGTTCCCGGCGTTGGAATTCATAACACATGCCGGTCGAATAGATTCCTCAAGTGTATATTCTGGAATAAACATTCAGTTGTTTACTAGTGTTCGAAAGAAACCGGTGTTCGATATTTGAATTTTCAACTTATTGAATTCGCGCTGCGTTCACGTTTGCCGCTTTTAAAAATGTCCGGTGAGTAGTAGTATTTTTTTTATACTGGCCAGTATTATATTCGGTGCCTTAATTTTTTTTACTTTGCTTTATTTATGATATTGTATGTATTTTTTTTGTGACCGATGTGTTATTTTCAATTGAAACATTTTATAGCTCTGCCAAAATAGCATTGTAGTTTCCGAGTTTTATTTAACTTGCGCAATATTTGCTCGAATCTCAGTGTTTATCCAGGATGTACGTCGTTCTATATAACATATTTACCCATGGCAACGTCTTTAGATGCTGTATAATTTAGTCGTATTTATTATTTTGTACTGTACGTGATAGTAAATTTAAAAGTATTTATAGCAATAATCCGATATCCTTTGTACCTTCTTACTTTAATATGGAAATCTATGACATATTATTTTTCATTATTTCTTTTTAAATAAAAATTGTTGGAATAAAATTCAGTGGAATGTGTTTGGGATATATTTAAATAAAAACCTGAAATAGAATAAATCCTCGATAATTTTATTTTGAAATCAGTGAATTTTCAATGCTATAAATCTGTTTTTAACTGATAATTAGCGATAATTGCATTGTTATCATCTGCTTTGATGGATATATTGAGTGGATATGGATAATTGAGGAAATATTGGCCTTGAAAGGCACCAGCGCATTTGACTGATTACAAGAAAATATGTGACCTTTATTTAAAGCAGTAAAAATAGGACGCCTTAAGCAAATAACTAATATGTAACAGTACCAATAGGAATACAAGCAATCACAATAATAATATTAACAGAGTCAATATTAATAGTAAAGGTGACAAAAGTAATAGTAACAATAGTAATCACAGATGCAGAACCGCTCGCGCCAGATGTCAACGCTTCACATCACGACTCAGTCGCCTCTAAGATGACTGTTATCACTTAGACAAAGAACCAGAAGTGCATCGCGGAGATAACACGCATCTACACGTAACACTGCATTGAATAAATAACGATGACTGTTCACTGTAGCAAACGCTGGTAGCCGATGTGATACTGCGTAATAGCTTTAAAGTGGACTGACATTGTCGTGTGAATGGGTTGTAGCAATTAAACGAGCAAGCAGATTATTGCCGATAAATGGCCATTAGACATATAGGAGACTCTAATGGTGTTGCCAATTTACAGTGTAATTTCTAAATACTATTTTATCTACGTAAGAACGATGTACTATAATAATTTAGTAATCACCAAATGGTATAACCATATGTTCAGGGCAGCTGAAACCGATGTATCACAAAAGCAAAGGACCATGATTGTGGTGAAGTTTGAGTAAAGCTTATATCTAGCCTTGAGTATTGGTGGGTTGAAATGATGAATTGTGTCTTGGTACAACTCACGCGGGACCACCTGATCCCAAACTATGCTAACCAAGCAACATTATACTGTATCTATTGCAATGTAATAAACCTGATTTTTTTTATGTTTGTACGCCCTAATCTATGGAGATCCGAGACGGATTTGATTTGATAATTATATTTTTGCATTGTGATGACCCAATTTTTTGACGAAGGTTTATAGGCTTTTTAATGGGGGAATTTGGAGCCGAGCAAAAAGAAAAAAAAAAGATGGTTAAGTGAAAATGAAGTAATACCGCGGGGAAGCGCGTTGAGTCGGGGTAGAGAGCATTTAATAACAAGAATTAAACTTTCAGTGAACCATAGATATAAATAATTTTACTTCCATACACATAATTAAAACGGGAAAAATATTCGTGTACATCAAAAAAATATTTGTCCTCGTTGGGATTCGAACCCATTAATTACCTCGGGCTCAGCATACGAGACTATGAACCACTGTACCGACAGGCCATTATCTGAATATTAACACGAATATCTTACGTAAAGCACTTCAATTCGAAAAAGCGATTGGAGTTCACAAGAAAAGACCTCAGGATATGATTGCTACAATCGTCTGTTTGGCGTCTTCGATAGATAACTGGATCTCTTGAGCCAAATATGGCGCAAAAAGGTTATTGGAAAACATTTATTTGAGTTATTTATGATTCGCTATATTAATAATAGCCAGTAGTAGTATTGCCAATCGAAAAGGCTTACAAAAACCGTCCGTCCAATTAAAAAGTGATCTAGTGTACTGTGCTAGTGAAAAATAATAGAACGTTTTACACCTAGTGCAGGCAATTTCGTCCACTCCTTTAGTTGTAGTCTCTCTATTTATA
>DWDX01002426.1:0-15275 GCA_018245675.1 Agara michaeli
TGTACTACACTCCTCTGCCTACCCCTTAGGGGATTACAGACGTGATGTTACAATATAAATATATAAAAAGGAAATAAATGGTCTGTAATTGTTATTTCTTTTGTGTATATAAACTAAAAAAATAATAAATAAAATAAATAAAAACTAAAAATTTATAAACAAAAAATTTCCTCTAAAATGTCCTTTTGGGGCATGGTTCCCAAAACACTGGCGACGTTCCCGCGCTGTATTGTTAGTTAGTTAGTTTTTTGTTTTAGTTAGTTTATGAATTCTTATATTTCTCTACATGTATACATTCAATATTGGTCTTTCCTTTAGAGTAATGAAATTCAGGTATTTTATTCCTTTGTACTTTTCAATTTATAGCGGAATTTAATCTTGTTTTATAATTAGTACTCAGGAGGGTATAAAGTTTCAAAATATAGAACATATAAATTTATTTTTTTACAGGAAATTCAATGTATTAAAAATATATATTCTACAGTTAGGCATGGGGACGTTAATAGCCAACATATCGGCATAATGTGCGGTTTTAAAAATGGAAACTCTCATAAAAATTGGTCACTAACAGGTAACTTTACACAGATCGACCGCACACGACATGGCCGACCAATCGCTTGCGTTCAGCAATGCGTCAGGAATAAAGTCGCTTGTTGATTTTGTGTCAATAATAAATTGTAAACTAAAATTAATTAATTTACCTATAAGGATATCTTCTTTTTTGATGTCTATCGAAACGAACGTCACTAACTTCAGGTAGACATTGTAATTTTTTGGACCACGTCTAACATTAAAGGAAACTATATATACTTACCTATTTCTCGAAGTTCCTTTATAATTCATCTGAAACCCAATATATAGTTAGCAAAGCAATATCTGCAAAAGGACAAAATATCGCTGCAAATAAACATTTAAGTTTATGGACTCGAAAGATATTACCGATTCGTGATCTCCTTTTTCTTTAGATTCGCGTTTCGGGCGACCGGCCATCTTGGCGACATGTGGCGGGAGATTTAGGCGGGAAACGTGCCCTGCCATATTAGATTATGTCGAAATGAATTGAGCGCTACTATTGGATATGTTATTGACGTAGATTTGCGATCGGAGGAACGAACTGATATTTCGTATTGTTATTAAACGCGCGGCGCTCCCCGCAGACGTGCGCGGAGTCCCAAGTGCCGGTCCGCCAGATACGGCGCCCTTATGGACCTATCAGTTAGGCCTCTTTATATTTTTCTTATGTAAATACGGTTTCATATCCGATGAGCTTTATTTATGTGGGAATCGTTTTAGCGAGATAAGTCTTTCTTCTGTTCCAATGTTCACCGCTTGTGACGCATGTAAATTTTGTTTTATTTTGGGAGTTTGATTTATTTTATTCGGGTATGATAGGCGTATATCTTGTACCTGCAATATTTCTTGCAATGCAATTAAATTAAATTTAACAATGTGACTTAAAAATTATGTGTATTTACACTAAGTTACTTTCATATGACGTTAGCGTCCCATTCTGGCTTTAGAAAACATTTCATAATTATAAAGTGTACATTTATCAATGACCATAAAACGATATACAACTATATAATAAATTTGCATTTATTTAAAATATTAAAAAAATAAAGTAATCAGTCTATCGATATGTTGTAAGTTTACATTATCTCGTATATTTACTTCTGAACATTAACCTAGTAATCCAATTTTGACTGTCGGCTGCGTTTAAAGCTACTGGTAGTCTGAAGTGTCGTCAAGATCAAAGATGAGATGCAGGCTGAGTGTTGTTAAAACATCTTCAAGGGCCCGCGCAGTAAACAGTAGCAGTGTGCATGGTACAAAGTAAAGTGTTCAGCGTTAAACGAAACAATTAATAAATAATTGCTTCAAACAAATTGGCAGAGAAAATTTATATTTATTACCAAAATCATGAAATTTGATTTTATACAGATTCTTTGTGTAAATTCCTAAAACAATATAATACAAGCCTTTGACTATCTTGTCTCATACCTACATAATAATATAATCTATAATTATAACATTATTTATCAAAACGTAGTTTAACAGTAGACAATTTTTTTTTTGGTTCTTAAACATGTAATTTTGTTTTTAAATATCTGAAGGTTTCTTTAACTTGAACCTTACGCGAGGGCGGCGCACGCGCATCTCGGTATCCTTTGATCTCAGGAGGGTAGTTATGAAAATTAATAAAGCGACGTGTAATTGCTTCCGATAAGACGGCGTACGGGAGTGGTCACGTTTTTTGTCTCTTTCTTGTTGCCTTTTAACAGGTCCCCGTTTAATATTCATAACCAAATGTTGAGTAATCGATTTAATCGCTTTATCCGCCCAATTTTTATACGAAATATATTTTTTTCTTATATAACATTACATACAAGCTTCAATGGTATTGGCCTACATCAAATTTCAATCTTACATGCAAAGGGTTTAGGCCGCACTGAAATCAGTGGCCTTCCTGTGCGCTGTTGGTGGACTCCAGGATCTTGAGACGCAATACACTGATGTGAAAGGACGCACCTATGAGCTTAAGAAATTATGTGCCTCTTAAGATTATTATCACTTCTTATAACCGCGAATCAAAGCAATCATAGAATATATCTGCAACGTTGTGTCAAATAGCATAGTCCTATCAAAGTAATACTAACTATATGTTTATGTAGGTTTTGTAGTTTTACAATATTTTTGTTCATTTGCCTGTTATCAGCAAGATTAGAGTTTTCCTAATGGCGTTCGTACATTCTACGAGCTTTCGAGGCAAAGTGATACTTATATGTATACAAGGTTTTCATTTCTGATAAGACTTTTCTTTTCTAAAATAGTGCAGGGTCTAGCTATCCGATAAATCGTTATCTATGATATACCTATAATAGTCTAATTAAAAATTGGAGTTAGAATCTAAAATGTACGTTTAATGTTATATGGTTTTCTATAGTTGGGGTCAGAGTGGGAAAGGCTGCGTCTGTGCTGAATGCTGTAGCGCCTAAAATAGGGAGAGCGCTGACATTGCGCCTGATAATTATTAATTTTATTAATTGGGGACCATTCCACATACGGCTGTTTGATTGCAATTCCAATTAAATGCCTGTGTTGAGATAACCGTACAGCTGTTAAACATACCTATATACATACTACATATTACTTAAATATATCTTTATTACACACAGACACATAACAAATAAATGCGCTAATCAAACGAATGTTTATCCTGGGTGGGAATCGAACCCACGACCTCCAGTTCAGCAGTCAGGGTAGAACCACTAGGTCGAGGGGCTATTAAAAATATATAAAAACTGTTACAAGAACCTTTCATGACGACTTCAGTAAATGCATCAGTCGGCTCTTTGTTACAACCGCTAGACCCCGGGCGCGTCGCCAGAAGCTCGCACTCTCGCTATAAGGACCTGCACTTCAAAATTAGGCGCCACTTACATCTGCCGACTAGTCCTATCGCTTTACTTTAGAACATCTCTACATTTATCAGTTAAAAATATAACTATAACACTTGCCACTTGAATTTTCGTATACCTACAGTTAAACTAATTACATTAATGTATGTATGTATGTAATGTATGTATGTATGTATGTATGTATGTATGTATGTATTAGTAACTAACATTAAATATTCGTCTTATACATTACATATTTTTATATTTATATTGTTCTTTATAATTTGTAAACAAAGAGATTATTAAAAAATCGTAAGCAAATTGTTGGATATTTTGTATAAATAAATGATAAATATTTCTACAAGTCGACAGACTAATCATTTTCAGTTATATCAATATACATTACAAATTCAGTTAAGTATACAATTTCGACCCAACTCAAGAAATGAATAAAGCTAAAAGAACCTATCAATAAAACCGAACTTAACGTGTCCCGAAATAAAACACTTTGTTATTAAGTTGACAAGCAACCGTAAAAATGTTCTTTTAAAATGTAAAATAAACAGATCAATCATGTTAAAGCGATCCCACCGGGCTCGATCCCCGAAAAGAAGCCTACGTAAGCGTCTATTATAAGCCACAGATGTTACCGCAACGCCGATTTTATACGCTATTGCCTTCGCGCAAACGCCATAATACACTGGACAGAGAAGGATGGCGAATAAAAGTGATACGTATTTTTTATTCTTTTTCGAAATAAGAATTGTTCTACATTTGGGAGAGTGATTGACATGCGGTCGCCGGCGGCGCCCCCCGACGCGCGGCATTAAGCGTTTCACAAGATGGCCCTAGCAGCATTATCATTTTATAATTTATTACGCTAATTATGAAAGGTCCGTATTAAAAATGAAACAAAGGTACGTATGCGGACGTGTGGCGTGCTACTTTTCGAGTAAATAAATCTAGCAAGGGACATCAATCAAGTTGCCGGATGGACGGGAAGTCCCGCCACGTATTATTATTATGTAGATCTGCGGTTGAAACATTAAAACAGTAACGAATTCACGACGTAGGTGGTAACGAATACACGTCCCCTTTATACAGCATTATTACATATGTATCAGATCGCCGCACGTGGCAAATCAGAGCCTTAAAAGAATCTGAAGTGACATTTTTTAAGTAAAAAGCCTTATTACTAAATAAGAAACGTTTTCATTAAGTTCTAAAATAAAACTGTGGATGTGAACCTCATATTTTATCAGCGTAGGTATATAAGTTTTGCTAATTGAAGAACCTTTAACAAAACTATTCATGTGTCGGGACGGATAAGATTTGGTGCATCTTCAAGTAAAACAATGAGTTATGTATTCATACACTGGCAGCCAATACTCTGTTGGGCGGTGGGTATAATTGGCCTCTACGACGTGAGGAGACTGGCCATCGGCTAATCCGCCTCGACCCGTACTATATCTAAATAATATTGAAATAGATACATACTTGTAATAACAGACCTTTCTATGTTGATACAGCTATAAATCTACTTACACATACGTAATATTATTACAAGGAGGTGCTGTGCTCGACTTAGTCATAAGTTACGCAAACAATGTAGTTAAGAAGAGCCACATATTTTGTGTAAATGATGATATTGAGAATAACTTGCATACCATAATACTAGTTAATGTTATAAAGACAGAATAATTGTAAGAGGAATTGTATATACTTTCATAAATGCTAATTTAAACGAGAAATAGGTGACCATAGGCGCGACCTAAATGATAAAATACTCTTTATTAATTCACTCTCAATTTGTAAACATGTTCTACAGATGGATATTTACGAGTTTACGGTACACTTATTGATAATTATCTACATGTCGAAAGATAAATAAAACAGGTGAAACATCATATCAAAGGCATTGTTAAGTTTCTTAATAGGCATTTAAGATTTGATTTGCAGTTTCTATGTTAATTTAGACTTATAAATAATGAATTTTTGAACCGGTAATATAGAAACAGATATACAGCTACAACCAGCTCGGTGTTATAGATCTTTAAATACACATAAGTATTCATAGGGCCATAAAACAATATCGGGTGTAATGCCGTCACGACGCGGGGACACTGGCCACGGTTGAGCCTTTCGTGTAATTGGAGGTTTCGCAAGATAACACCGCGACCCCTAATTAAGGACCCCTATCCCGCCGCTTGCTACATAACAAAATGTTGTCTTCGCTAAGCGTAAGCTACACTTTCTAAGCTATCTGAAACAACTGCAATATTCATTGTATTTTATTATTATTATTATATTATACATTTAGTTCATTTTTTATGACGGATTTCCTTGTTTAAAAATGTTACCGGCAGATATAAAAGATAACATGTTTCTCTTTCTATAAATTCAAATATGTTTGTGATATTAAATATTATTAGGAGCTTACCACACTGAACGAAACAATCAGCATAAAGTAACTGTAACGTCGCAGTCGCAGTGTTGCGAGTTAAGACAATCACACATTAACCCCTATGGCTAATCGAATAAGAGATTATCATCGCTAAGTTAGGCCCGTTACAAACTCGGGCCATTTGAATCTACCGACCGTGTGAATTTACTGTCTACTTAGCAAATATACGGGCGAAACGATCGTCGATGCCGCCGGGCCTGGGGAATAATATAAACAATATTTAGACTGGAAGCCAAATAGGTAAATTCACAACAAATGAAATCATTTTGAAGCTCAACTATATAAACGTTGATTAAACCACGTCAAATATTATGACGCCTGTATGTCCTCATATTAGTGGTGTAAGCAGTTTGAGATATGTTTGCGATTTCTTACTTGTCTATTAAAAATAAGATTTCGGAATATGCATAACAAATTGATTCATCTGAAGTAGTTCTTATTTCTTCATGAGCTCCGCCGCCATTCGTAGAGACAACATACGTTTAACCGATTAGTTCTCAATCTATTTTATCCTTAACATACTACAATAAATAAATAAAACGGAATAATTGTCAATGATATAAAAGATCAACAGTTAGATGTGACGCCTACATTTATTTTTTAAAACGTTGATTTACTTTTGATATTCTAAGCTTGAGTTGGTACTTGATAACAAGGTACCGAAAACAAAAATAGAATGGTTGGACAAATACAAAAGTATGCAGAAGGTTCGTGCCATTTAGCTCGAAACCGGCCGTAGATATCGGATAAGTGAAAAGGGGGCTTGACGGGTGTTTCGTCGCGATATCCTTCAGCCGTGAACCAGTAAGCCACGGAAGTGCCTACTGCAATTGTAACTTGCTGAAAGTAAGGGCCACAACAGTAGGCACTACTTTTTTATGACTGAAAAACGGAATTACTCCAGACCAGAATAGTTTCTGTACAAAAAAAAATATTACAAAGTAATAAACTTATTGGCATTAATTATGCGGCACAAATTGGTGCAGTCGCATCGATGCTTTTGAGCCTTGAAGTGACTTCTATTATTTATAAATCTATTATTATTTCCCTTAAAAGTGCACTACATGTGAATTCTATAAATAATTTAACCATATATTTAATCCTCAGTTAGATTTACAATACGTGGTGTATGATTGATTGATTAAATAAATTTTGTGTGTAAGAGAATGCTTACCTACTCCTGATTTATAGTAAGATATACAAAATACAAAAATATATTGTACAAACCCTATAAAATAAAACACCTACTTATAAAACGTGAATGTCAATATTGAATCATACCAATTATAAAATAAATACACTACTAAAGTCGTAATCCTAAGGAGTGTATGAGCAGTGTTCGGCTATATCCATTTCCACCGTTGAGTAGGAAGTTCTTGTTATACTCAGACATAAGGCTGATACTTATTCGATTAATATTTCCGTCTTACCAGATGCACCATGATCGGTCGCTTGTTATTACTACAATTTGAAAGAGTGTTAAGTATTTTCAATAAGTATTATCCTCAAATTCCTCAATATTTTCAAAAGCTGCACGTGTAGGTGGAGCCTAAAACATTGGCTTAGCGAATCTCGCGCCAAACTTGATACCCGTCTTCTAACTTGTAATTCGGGATTTAGGCGCCGAAATAACGCAAATTCGCGCGACTCAAACTGAATCGTTCCTTTCTCTCTCAGTTTAAATTACATGCAAACTTTACGTACTCTGTCTGTAAATAATGTGGTTATATTTTAAATTCACGTCAAGGTTTTCTACTAAAGGATAAGGCTTGGATAGGACTAATTAATTCTGTGGTTACGTGTAAGTAATTTAAAAAGAAATATATTACAGTAGAAATATTTTTAGTATCATAGTGGTTTATAACCTTATTATTGAGGTTATTAAACCAAGATTGGAAAGTAAAAACCTGACAATCTAAGTACTTACCTATTTACTAGTATGCACCTACATGGATTTTAATTTAATACTTAAAACAGACTGTTACATACAATACGCGTTGTTTATATAAATTTAGACGCGGTACTATAAACGATATTTTAAAGCCACATATACACATGTCCTCGTCTGCTGTAGTTTCCAACGTCTTAGGACTAATAAAGTGTGGCGCCCTGAGGTTTGACGTGAGCCCGGCTACAGAACAGCGTCACAGCCCCGCGTCCACTCCACAAGACTGCGTGGTCAGGGGCGTAATCCTTATTTATGGTAAGACGTCTGCGATGCCTCCGTTGAACTGACTATTTGTCACACTGCCCAAAGGCGCCAGCATCAATCTCCACTGCGGCTTTAGCCATTACCCTACTATACATTGACGAAGCGTCTAAATTAGCTTCTCCATTATTTGTCTTATGTTAATTATTTCTGGAACTATATGAATATTCTACGCATCATAAATCAATATTGCCAACCAATGTGGTCCATTGTCGCGTACAGGTATCTCCTCTTATTCGAGAAGCCTGAAAACACCAATGATGTACAGATGACTAACTCGAAATCCTTTTAAATCAACAACTACGTCAGGACTACCAACACTTGTAATTACATAATTTTTTTTTTTTTTATATAATCTAACCTAGCAAACAGGCAGACGGGCCACCTGATGGTAGGTGGTCACCGTCGCCTATGGACATGTGCAACACCAGAGGAGTTACCCATGCGTTGCCGGTTTTGAAGGAGAGCTCTTTTCACGCCTTTCTTGAAGAATATACCCAGATTTCTGGCTAATTTTGTGTAAGTACTTATATAGAACTAGTAAGCTTATATGCATATGATCGCTGGAACCACAGCACTGCTGTTGCAATGCATTTTGAATCCTGAATAAAAGATTTCGTCACTTTCAGAACGTTCAATATTAACAAAAACGGACAACTACCGCAGAGAACTCAGTCGGTGTTTTTCGTGTTTCGTGTCATAAAACATACTTAAAATGTTTCTTAATTGCGTAGAATTAAAACCATACATACAAAATCGGCGACATAAATAAACATCGTTGAAACCGTGTAATTTGACATCATAACGTCCGTTATAAAGAAATAAACAGCGTCAACTCAGCTTTATTTATGTTATAGCTCCGTTGTAAAATATTTTTCCAAGTAGATTTCGATTTAGGTGGCCACATTTATTTGTGATTTATTTTGAACCACAAAAGCGTGATGTTCAAAATGAATGTTCGGTGCCATTGTGTAGTGCCGTGCAAATAAAGTAGTCATCCCCGGTTACACGCGTTATCCGAGAGCTATTGAATGTGAACATAATGACAGAATGGACACAAACTGACCAACAAAAGTGAAACTGAATCACCCCCGGCCGTTTAATACAACAAGCGAGGCGCGCCCCGGTCAACAGCCCTGAGCGGTCGTTACGAAATCGCTCTAAATAACGCTCAAGTTACGCAGTCTATCTTTCACTATTACGAGTCTATTTTGGCAAGTCATAACAGGGCGGGTGTGGCTGTCGAGGCGGGGGGTCATTGACCATTATCTCTCTATTACTCCACTACAGTTTTTTCACCGGCCACACTGACCGCAGCCCTCATGCGGGGTGTCGTACAGATAAAATCGTAAATTATAACCCAATTCCATTGCTGTTAAGATTTGACAGATGAAAAGGCTTAGCCGAGAGTAAGTGTCGGTGCCATATCGTTAACATTTCAAATAAAATGGGGGCTACAGCATAAAACCGTTTGAGAATTAATCATGTTTCACATTTTGTAAAACTATGGGGTCGCATCGAAATCTACGACTGCAACTGTCAGGCACCGATTTAACGATTTCAATAAATCTTCTTACTTATAATAATTATAAAATTAACTGGCAAATAATGCCTCGTGTGATGTGTTGTCGTTAAAGATATTGAAGGATTTTAAAACATACCCATACTTAAGTTGCATTAAATATAAAGCAAGGGTCCATTTAGTAAGAAACACCGTCAATAACGTCATACATGAACAATGCGCTATAAGACTGAGTTAGCTATTCACGGACTTCTTAACAATAACAATAGATGTTAGGTATAATATTTGATGTTTAAACTAATAGGGTCGTACCGATGAAAGGAAAGTGAGAATTTTCCACAGCTCTGTAACAATAGACCCTACGATATGAAAGTACACCAGACATAGGGCCAGATCAACATGCAACGTGCTATAAAAAAGGACTAGTATTCATCTCTCGGTACTCGATCACTGCAGTTCAAAGATGCGTGCATCCCAGATTTATCTGAGACTGGCCATGCAACTTTACTACCCGTCACTAGTAACTAAAACACTTTTTTGTAAGCGTGACTGCCAAACTCCTTCAAAACGAATTACAATAAGAGATAACAATTAACTTCATATAATTCAAAGGAAACTACGGTAAGGTACTTTATTTGTATTAAAAATTAGTGAATAACTAAATTCGTATCGGCTTGTCAGCAGCCTTACAATAAACGCATACACGTTATATGTTTTTAATGTGTGGAACAAACACATTAAGCCTTATTCTGTTATACATATTATCCGTAGAAGGTGAATCTACCATGAGGAGCTGAATTTCTTTATCGCGTTGATTAATTTATGACCGCCAGTGCGTAGGCCCTTCTTGTAACTATGATTGGTACCCGTGAGAAGTTCTAGTCAATAAATAACACTTGAAGCGGTTAGTACTCTGCTAGGTCTTTAATTCTTTATGTGTACATACTACATAGTTGTTGCCCACTCGGTATGTGGAAGATTATCTGAAACTCGTAAAATAACTAATTTCGCAAGTCTTTAAACCATAATTTTAAACGAAAAGTTTAATACTTACACATTTATGTAATGTGTATTTCAAAATCGAGTTTTCACACAAATTTTAATCTCTTACTTTACCTCCTTAGAGTAAATAAATATAAGTTAAATTATCCTAACTATTTTTTGTAAATTATCCTAGCTATTTTTTGTTTGGAGATTATACAAACACTGTTAAGTACAGGTAACTGACCAAATAAATATATATCATTGTTACCAATCGTTTATGATATTAGAGATATAGGTTGCGTGCCAGGATTAGTATCTGCAACTAGGAGTAGAAGGCTGAATATGCTTACATCCCCATGCATCCTCTACTTTATTCTGTTAATATTGAATTATTAATATTAGAAATATATCTAAGTAGATATTAACACGCTGCAGACAATATCAAGGAAAACTACCAATTAATTTTAAAAAATTAAATAAAAAAGATTTGTTATTTATTTAGTAATATTATATCTACTGTAACAAAAACCGTAGCATGGGTTGTATTTTCAAGGTATAATAAATAAAATGTTGCCTTTACGAGCTATGACAAATCAGAATTACAATCATAACCTTTGTCCAGCGCATTCTCGACGCATTCGGGGCAATAAAATAACTCATGTCCAATTTATGTTAATACAATAAATAGTGACATAAATAATGTAGAGTGATCTCCCGAAAGACAAGTTCAAATTTATGTAGATAATGATTTTAGATAGGTGATCTTAGATCTTCAAACTATGAAAAATGTTATAATATTGTTTCATACAAGCACAGAGACTTACTTAAGCGCTGTTTTAGATAAACGAGCATAAGTATCATATGTATTTCATTATTATGTTATCCCCTTTCTATAAGGAAGATAAGGAAAGACAAAAGAACTACATTTAAGAAGTATGTTAGGTGCTAGAAAAATCATATCTAAATACTCTCATGCCTTTTAATATAAATGTAGTTAAAAGGATCTAAGTTCAAAAAATACCAAGGACAACGACTTTGTGGTATATTAATGCCGCCTGTCACAATATATGTCGCACAATTTCAGCAATTTACATGTCTCGAGGCGTATTTAATTGGAACGAAAGTGTTTGCGTGGAGGAACATCGACCACAACAATGACGACGAAACAAAAAATGGTATCAAAGTACAGTTATTTAAACGGAAAGAGCGACAAACCGACAGATGCTTGCGGCCATCTTGCGGTGCGTCGAAAGCGTCGTCTGCCGTCTTCGTGACTTTGTGGTCACAATGTCTCCCGTTTAAAATCAAATTTTGGTAACAAAACACCTACAAAATTACAGTAATAGTTAAAAGCTGCACATTTCGTTTACGACTTATGACGGAAAAGAAATATAAAGCGCATTTGAATTTACAGTCTTCCGAACTAACAAAGTTGTTGACTAATTTCAACCAATTACGAATTGATTAGACCTTCGGCGCAACTGTTACCAATTATTATATGTTATTACCGAAATTACGTGGAATAAACATTTATTATGTTTTCTTATTGTCTTATGAAACTAACGAACCTCGTGTAGATAAAATCTTTGATATAATGTACCCAATTATTTAATGACACGTCTCTGCGACAACATATTAACTAAAAAATTCTATAGGTATATGTAGTACAATCGGCGATGTCAAATTTAAAAGGCTTTTATCATTATTACCTAACGAAAAATCTTCGTTAATATTAAGAAACCGACCACTGCTTTAGATTTTAGTAGAGCTATAAATAGAAAAGCAGCGTGAAATTATAGAACACACTATTTAAGGAATCTTGTTATGAAACTAAAAAGTATGATATTATCTATTATCTACAACATAAGCTGTACACTAATATCATAAAAGTAACTAAGCTACTTTATAACAGATTTGTTAACGAAATATTTCGTCTTAAGCTAACCATAACTTTTTATCTACGTTCCCTATACCTATATGTTACTGTAGAAACGAAGAGAATAAAAACTCTACACAGCCTAGATAACATCTAACATGTCATAATACATAATAGTGTACAACAACAACAACAACAATATACCGTCACGCCTGTCCCTAACGGGATAGGCAGAATGCACGGACAATAAAATAAAGCATAATAGTGGACGCATAGATTATTCTAATAAGAATCCTTAGATTTTCTCGTGAACGATGAAGTCATCCAGCCGAATCCTTACATAAACCAAAAGATTCAATTTAGCCGTTATTTAATATTACACACAGCAAATAGAACCGTTACCATCGAACGCAGGCGGGACACAATACTGAGAGTTTATTAATCAAGCGAAGTCTGTAGCATTTTTCTCGAAGACTGTCGTGTTCATTATTCCCGGGAAGGCGGATCGTGATGAGAAATTAATCCCAGCGAGCAGGTGTCCGCCGCAGGTGCCTGGCCCGGCCAATTTGCTGCAAGGATATACCACACTCGTCTTATCTCTCCAGATTATCCGTAAGACTATTTTTCCACGTAATACCCCGTAATTGTAACCGTGCCACGTAAAATTTGTCGTATCAAGCACTGTATCATTATAACAATTAGGTCCCAGCAAATGTCTACTATGATGTTTAATATTTTCTTTTTTTTAGAAATTACTGTTTCTCCTAACGAATAACCAAACACGTAGGAACATTACAAATCTCGAAAATACATCGCTTAAAAATGCGTTTAATCCTGATTCTGTTATTTCCAATATGTTTTTCATGAAACTGACAACTCAGGACTTTTCAATCGTAGCGTGAATAGACATTTACTAGGAAAACAAGTTACACCGTAGTTTACATAATCCGTTTTCATTTGGTGAGAGGCCGTAAAATGCTAGCCTGTACCAGTAAAATATAATCTATTTCAAATACCTAAGAACAAACTTTCCAAAGTTAGACTCATGATGAAGAGTGTAATGATTTAAGGGCTGATGATGATAATGATCGTGTCGATCAAAATTTCATCTCTTCTTTCTATTGCACGTCTTAATTTTTTTTTCGTAGTAAAAACCAGAGCTGAATGGAAATGTTACTAAATTATAACTAGTAACTACCTACTCTCATAAATAAGTTCAGTGCAAATTAATTCTGCTTCTCGTAACACTTTTATAAATAGTCATCCTTATTCTAGCGGCTTCAGCTGTGAAAGTTGTCAGAAAAGCGTCGTATCTGGCGGAGGCTGCGGCGCTCAGTAATCCTCACGTATCTCAGTGCATTGCTCAGCGCCGCGGGACTTAAGGCCCTATCAGACTCACCATATTCCATTCATACTACGATATTCAAATTAAAGTGAGCACTTATATCCAAAAACACAATAAGAATCCATGTCAGAGACTGTAAGCGACGCAATGCAATTATTTTGTATATCAAAACAAAACAAATTGCTTATTCTTTTTTCGAGATGTTAAAATATTGATGTTGTAACAAAGCAAGCCAACAATAAAATACCCTTTTTACGAATACGTCGTCGACATTGCAACTTGCAGCCACACTTATGTGATGGTGTTACGGTGGCTAATAGGTACCTATAGATGTAATAGTATTGTTACCTACAACTAATTCTGTTTGTGTTGTAGTATGATATAAACGAGATACGTCTGAAAGGGATCTTATCGAAAGCCGCGCAGATGCTTATCTCAATAACAGTTTTATTTATTTTTGCGAGCGCCTCATCCTACCGAGGATTTGTCTAAATGAAAATAGAGGAAGACGTGTTCAGTCCGTGAACAGTAGCTACCGACGGCGTAACTACAGCTCAGTCGAGACTTATTACAATAACGAGTATCTATCTACTCGTTGGCTCTTTGTACCGATACGTATGTACTTAAATAAACCGGTGCATAGACAAACACAGATTATCAAAATGCAATCTACACATTATCTAAGAATGCATAGATAACGCAAATCGGGGGAACATAGCAAACGATCTGTCAAGTTAAGCTGCACCAAGTTATCAGTTATTGAATGAATGAATGGTAACGTGAAAATGTTACAAACAGTGCAATGGCGTGGACAGGTTATACTCGTAGTAGGTACGTCGGCTATTCTGATTTTTGTCGTTATGTAGGTAAATATCTTTAAAATTACCGCAAATCCTAATAGCGATTTTGTAATTAATGAAAACAGCAATGCCAATGCGACATAAAAGTTATAATTAAAGAATTTTGTGAAAACAAATAAAAATTATATTAGAAATTAGTTATCATCAGCACACTTAGCCATGGCACGGTTGTCGAGTTACTAGCTGTAAAGTTAACGAGCTCCAGGTTCTGGTGCGGTCAGCACTCAGTTGAGAGACCTCTGGGGATGTATTTTCACGAGCGTTTTCGTGCTTCAGAGTACAATTTAAAGCAGTCGGTCCGGTTAGGCAATAAACGTGAATTCTCGTCGGAGGCATTCAATGCGATTCAAGAACACGCATTAGACGGTTTGGCCATTAGCCTTATTGGTTTGTCGGGTTGGTGCCCATGTCTTCGCCAATACGTACTAGAGCAGCATGGTGGTACTTGCTTCACGCCTCCTACAGTTGCAGTAGAGACCTGTCACATGCAAGTGTAATATGAATTTTCTAACCCGGCCACCATTTACTTTATATACACTAACGAGCTTTTGTCCGCGGCTTCGCTCGCGTTAAGAACTTTCATCCTCTATTTTATCCCCTTGATCAAAATCCTTTCT
>DWDX01002427.1:0-15272 GCA_018245675.1 Agara michaeli
TAGGCTCACCACCTATTCCATTGTGGGACTTACACGTAACTGGTGAAATGTGGGGGTGTACTACACTCCTCTGCCTACCCTTTAAGGGGATTACAGGCGTGATGTTTCATACCTATCTGTTACAAAATTAATTAACGTGTTTATTTTACCGTCTTGTTAATGTCCTATTTCATACTGGATTCCAGACATTATCCTTGTAAGATATTAATAGTATAAATTATGTGTGTCATGGTATATAATAACAGGAATATTTCCCCAGTAAGTAACTTACCAGAGTTGGATTCATTAATTAATATTTTATTAGTTAGTGAGACTTATGAGTGAGTGTGAGAGATCCCTTTTAAAACTTGACTACAAGCAGATAAAAAATTTATCAACAGCCTTATATAATCTGTATACATGTTTGTCCGTTGTCGCTGGCCTATACTATAATAGCTTTTGCCTATGGCCCTGCTCGCACAGAAATTTAATTCCAAATAACTAATAAACAGATAAATTTTTCTTAATTAAGAGAGATTCAGGTGTCAAGCTTCTAAACCGACAATTTTTTATGCAAGCTTTCTACTTCTATTTTAGGCATTTAGGGGTGGAATTTCTAGAGCTGATTTTATGAATTTCTAGGCACTAGGCGCGTTCCTATTAGGAGATCCCAGTGCCTCTCCTCTCTCTTAACAATCGCTAGATTGCCATCGATAGGGAGGAAGGGGGTTAGTGGGTAGAAATCACATTTGCTTTCCGCCCTCAGGAATCCGCGGTCATCTTTTGACGATGTCCTCCTCAGCAAAAAAAAGGGGGTTGGTATTTTCAAAACTCTTTAGTGTACACTTACGCTATCTAAAGAATCTATTTGCAAAACTTCGTGATTGTAACCTAGGGGTTTCGCTGTGCTCACGCAGAGATCACTCTTTAGGTCAGACAGTCAATTGCCTTCCTTTTATATTTATAGGTGTGTCAACGTAACGCTAGAGCGTGGCCCCGAAATTATTGGCCATTGATACGGCGATATCTGCATTACGTATTAGATAACATTTATCGTTAGAGTTACGATACGAATTTTGAAAAGGCGCACGCGAACTTGTTACCGGTTTTGTTGTATCGTCAAACTATGATTATTATCAAGTGATTTTTGAACAGGTTTTGCGACTTTATATTGCTAGCGATATGATGTTACGGAATAGCTATAGATATCCATACATAACCAGATACACATGATAAAAATGTGGATGTGGCCTTATATGTTATTTTTTTTAACCTCTTATGAAAATGCAGACAAAAGCTGCAATTGAAACATCCATTTAAAATGACCATATTAACAATGTTCTGAAACTTACAAGACGTAACACAAAAATTTTAGCACTTTTTTTTCAACTCATTACGCAAAATCGTAAAGTTGTATTTTTTAGCTGGTCTTGGTGATTGTTTATAATTATCATGCATTTGAATTTGACGAGTGATCTTTTTATTTGTAACACAGTTGTTTATTTGCTGATTGTTTCTGATTACTCTAAAGCACATTTACAATATGATAGGTAGGGATTTGAAGATGAATAAAAATGAATCGATAATGTGTAAAATATTGCTCTTTATTAACCATAAAATATATTTGATATAATCTGCGTATTTAAAGCTTCGCACATGAAAAATGTCATGTAAGTCGGCAACAACCATTGTAAGAATCAGCAAGATTTACAACTATAAAAGAAACATTCTAAAAAATTATTTTACATATTTATAATTCACTTTAACTTATCTAACTAATAACTTTCATATGTGAAAGTAATCATTAATCAAAGGTTGGGTGCCACCCAGTCCAGGAACTTTACCGCTACTTCAAAGCCCATGAAGCATGCAGCGTTAGCCGGGAATGCCCTGATCATAACAGGTGTAACGCCTTTATATAAAGCTGTGGGTCCTTCTCTCTCCATTAACTGTTTGAATACGTCTTTCATACCATTGGGATATGTACCTTCAGGTGCAGTCTGAAGCCTGCTTTTCAATACATCAGCGGGCATGCCCACCAGCCAGTTAGCTATTCCGGCACAACCTCCTGCAAAAGCTGTGGCAGCCACCTTCAACTTTGCAGATGCATCCTCTGGCACTAGGAGTTCCTTTGCCCACTCGTAAGTCAGGAAGTACATGCCGCTGGCCGGCACGTCTCGGAGTATAGTGGCCACGCTGCCCTTGTATATGCTCCTCATGCCGCCCTCTGCATATAACTGCCTGGCGCAGTCGACCATGCCGCTGTATTTCTGTGGTGCATTACCACCCTGCTGAATTTGAAGTAAACACTTTATTCTCTCACCTGGCGCCATGATGGACGTTGTGAATATCCCGGAGAAGGCACCTGCAGCGAACAATTCACCTTTGGTGAGCACTTGATCGCTATCTGATTTTATTAACTTTTTACCCAGGCCAAACCCAAAGAAACTGATTGCAAAAATGGGTGCTACGCCAGTTAAGGGCGCTGCCATACCCTTATACAGGCCGCGGAAACCTTCACGGTTAATAGTTTTCTTGAAGCAGTCCCAGGTGCCAGCATATAATGCAGTCTGTCCCGGCTGAGGTACTGGCATAGTCTGTAATCTCACTTTTATCGTGTCCATTGGATGTCCCGTCAAAACGGTGCAAATACCCCCGAAACCTCCACACAGGAAGTATTTAGCGGGACTACTTTTCTCCGACATTGTACTTGGTATACTGAATTGTTATAAAAGAGAAAGGATAAGGAAGGTCTACAAGTTATACAAATCTTGAATTTTAAACTATGTAAATGTCAAAGTCCAACCAACCACCCTATTGACATAACAAAATTCGTTATGAAATTAAGATTTTGTTATAGTATCAAATGGATATTAAAAGTATTTTCTACAAGACCATAATTAGCTATTTTGGTTATAAATTTGCTAATGACAAATTAAGCTTTTATTATATGAAATGATATGATCAATTTTAAAGAATTGCATAGAAAATTTTTACCTTCTATCAAGAATAATTATATTTAAAAATCTATTTAAATATATTAGGCAAATGTACTAGGCATCGATAAATGTATTTAGATTTTAACCAGAATGTAAAAATGATTTCTAAGGTTTCTATAACTTCAGGTTTTTTAACGGAATTCGACTGACAGTTAAATTGTTATCAAATACCTTATTCATTTTTGACACTTGTAAAAACTTTTGCTCAATGTTTTATGTCTAACATTATCAATAATAATTAGGTTTTTTAGTATTCATAAGTACATCCTTTTTGGTTCAGTTAATGGATACATGTCAACGGTATTCTTATGTTCTGTGCTCTGCAAATACTTAAGAGCAAAATGTGTTCATGTGTTTGAAAAGTTTCAAAAATTTAAATCTATCAAGAGCAAATAATATTGTAGCGAACATCAAGTAGCTAAACAGTTGTTTATAAATACTGCTCCTGTTAATGCTATAAATAATATACGATGACATGCACGAAAGAAGAAATAGAGAGAAAACGGATAGCGGCGCTGCAGAAGAAACGGGCGAGAGTGTCAAATATAAATACACAAGCCCAAAACGTCACAATAAAACAAGTGACAACAAACTACCCCCAGCTATCTCCAAATAACGGTCCTATAAAATTGCAAATGAAGAAGACAAATATCTTCCATCCTTATTCTAAAACATCAAAGGATTATTTACAAGAAAATAGTGTTGTGCCAGTAACAAAAGTTGTAAGTGGAACTACATATTTGGTGTCGGAAAATAGGTTCGAAGTGAACCCGTCAGAATTCTGCACACCATTGATTGACATATTTAAAAGTATTCCCTCCAAAAGTTACGGTTAGTATCTGCCTTCATATATCTCATAACATCGGGTTGCTGATGAGAAATATTTTTAAAACATATTTGCTATTATTAAATCAGAATTTACTATTAATTATTACCCGCAGCAGCGGCAGAACAAACTCGAAATTGTATGGATTCCTATGGAAGGTTTTATTTCTTTTTAATAGCGGTGATATTTGATTTTAAATGCCTAATTTGTTTTCAGATAACAAATCAAATTTATGGAGTTTCTCTGTGGATCACTATGATATGTTGATGTCTAAGGTGGCTCCTCTTGCACCTTACGTAGTGCTGGGTCCATTACCATCTTACGTTTTGAAGGTAAATATCAACGTTTGAAGGTTTGTTACTTCTCAGGATTTGGATGTCCAAAGAAAAACTTATAATGTACAACAATAATTTCATTGGATATACAAAATACAGCGAATATTATTAGGAATAATGTATTAAAAAATCTTGAGAATCTAGTAGTTACTTGTACAGAAACATATGTGATGGGAAGAATTGGAAATATTTACAAATCAATATTATTTGAAATTTAAATTTTAAATCAAATAAATAACATTACCAAAGGTGTATTCTGTGGCATTGCTGTGTTTGCCGAGTTAATTGATGTTTTTAACAAGCCAAAGCCGAATGTTGTTACAGGTACTAAAACAAAAGACAATGGATCCAAATCTTCTTGACTTGTCACCAATCGAGCCAACGTTGAGGGAAAAACTGATGTCGTTTCAAGAGGAAGGTGTTAGGTGAGTGTATATATCACATCCATTTTTTAGTTCTACTAACTTCTTCAGTTTTTTATTATCAGTGAAAAGGATCAACTATAAATGTTTAATTGTCCATAGATTTCTTCAAAATCTACTATAGACAATGCTGTACTTGAATCTTTACTATTGTTTCGTTCGTATTAAGAACAATGTTAATCAAATCCTGATATGATACTAATTTGTTTTTACTGTTTTGATGTTTCACTTTTCATGTTCTTCAATGATTGTTATTATTATTTGTTCTTACTGTTTTACAGCATATTGTTTAGAAAAACAACAAACTGCTTAATGCACAGGGTCAAATTAAAATAATACTATGTTTTATTTTATTTTGCTGACATAAAATATATGTACAAACGAAGGACCTTTACATTACGTATTCCGCTGACATTCCATTGTGTTGTCTTGAATGAATCATAAATTTTATTTTATGACTTCCTCGTGATAAACCATACCATTTGCAACAGATACATTTTGTTTGAATTCTCACCTCTCGATATTAAACTGTATTAAACTAAAGGGTTTGGTCCTTTGAGCCAGGTTTGTGCTGGCCGTTAATTTATGTGTAATGTTCCTATTTTAATAATATCCTCAGGTTCGGGATAGCTCATCGCGGCCGGTGTATGATCGCTGATGACATGGGCCTCGGCAAGACCTTCCAAGCGCTCGCAATAGCCAGCTATTACAGACACAACTGGCCACTTCTCATCGTCACTACGTCCTCTATGAGGTAAAGTGTGTGTTTGTATGGTTATAATGAAAATATCTATATATTATATTGTATGTATATATTATCAGCTGTTCAGTTACCATGATGCACGCATTTCATTGCCTTATTTGGAGACTGATAGCCGTGTGTGGAATTGTCTCCGGTTATTATTATTTTTATTAAAGTCACCTGTCAGACGTATATATTTGCTAGTATCTGTTCTGTATCCGCTGTTTTTATATGTACTTAATAACCCTTATTTAATTACCAGAGAGACATGGCAGTCGAAGCTAATTGAGCTGCTACCATCCGTATCTTTATCGAACATCGTCACCCTTACCACTACGAAGGACGTCAATCATGTTCGAGATCGACAGGTACTGCACAGTCCTCAGTATACGTTATACCTAATTTCTATTCAATATATTCTTCGTGGTGAATGGTCACTTATCTGTGGTTATTCGCAACATCAAAGCTGTTGCTAATTTATGGCTAGCTTCCTAAGATTTTTTTTTTTAATACATCTTATATAACAACATATCATTATGTTCTGGCAACACTTCGTAAAGTACCTTAAAAATGATACTAAATAATATGATAATATTTATGATTTTACAAAATTCCTCTTTATAAAATTAACCTTGTCTTCTAAAAGATTATTATAAGCTTCGGTGTGTTGAAAAGATTTAGATTAGAAAATAATGAAGTAACCTCTAACCTTTGTTATCTGTGCATGTAAAACTACACTAAGGTGATTTTAATAAATTGTGATGTCACTGTTCAAGGATATTGCGGTTGACCCTCAATGTACCTTATCTGTGTTATATTTTATAATAGTTTGTGTCCTTAAATGTACTCGTTATGTTTACAGAGCGAGGTGGTGATAGTCAGTTACAAGATGACAGCGATTCACACAGATCTGCTTAAGAGCAAAAAGTTTGGTGTGGTCATTATTGTACGTACTCAAAGTTTTATTATTATCTAGGGCTTAAATACAACTTGTGCAAGCATCGTTTATCGATCTAAAGATGTTGTTCTGTTCTCTGTAAAACCTACCGTGTTACTTTTTTTTTAATACATTTTAGTTGAAGCATTCTGTTTATAAATTTTAGTTTTTATTCACTTTTTTATATATCTATATGATAAATAAAAAATGAAAAAACAAACGATTAGGGAGCTAATTATCCACTATGTCACTTTCGTAGTATTAAATTATTATGTTTTTGTAGGATTAAATACTCTTTCCTGCCAGTCGACCACGGTCAGTACCAATAGAAAATATTGGACGATAAAAATGAAAATAAAAAATTAGTTTTTGTGTAAGATATAAAATTAGTTACAATTTTAGTCGTACACATATAATTACGATTATTTCAATAGCATACATTTTTAATAATGAACATAAATTGTTTTTTACTATCGGCAGGATGAATCTCACTACCTGAAGTCCCACAAGGCGCGCTGCACCCTGGCGCTGGGGGCCATCGCGCGCCAGGCCGCCCGCATCGTGCTGCTCAGCGGCACGCCCGCGCTCAGCCGCCCCGCCGAGCTCTACACCCAGCTGGCGCTCATAGAGCCCAAACTGTTCACCTCGTACATGGAATATGGTGAGCTATGGATTCCCTTGCATTTTTACCTTGAACTGTGAATGGCTTGCTGTGTAAGGCTTGAACTGTAAAAACACTAGTATAGATGACGCTAGTGAGCTCTTCCAATGGTTAGATGTAGTTTACCAGCTTTGTACCTCTTCTTAGATTGAGATTAGGTGGCTCTTGTGAGCGGTGTATGAAGATTTTGTTATCAAACCAATCGGGGCCTTTAACCGGTGACCCAGAAAAGCTGGTCGTCTTATATACATTTTTGTCACGTTACTGGGTTTATTAAAATCAACATATGCATATAGATGTACGTCTATTCTATCACGTTCAGTGCTGTTTATATTTCGGACGCTAAATGAAATTGCATCTCGTGATTGACTTCAGGCAAGAGGTACTGCGCCGGCAAGCAGACCGCCTTCGGCTGGGACATGTCCGGCCAGTCCAACCTGGCGGAGCTGCAGACCGTCCTGCAGAAGCGGTTCCTCATCAGGCGCACCAAGGAGCAGGTGCTCGACACGCTCGAGGAGAAGACCAGGTAACGTTTGTATCGTATCATGTGAACAATTACACTTTATTAGTTGAAAGAAAAACATTCGTACACGTCAATAATTACATTGGAACGTGAGGATTATGTGAACCCCGGGGGTATTGATGTCTTAATGTACTGTGTGCAATACTCGGTATCGAGTTCACGGGTTTGTGTTGATTTTAAATATCTTGCATATGTGTTAGTTTTAGTAATAGTTAAGTAATAATTAATCATTATTATCATTTTCCATTCCGTTTCTTAAATTTGTACGCCGTAAAAGGCTAAGTATGGATTGAACTGATGATTTTGTAAAATCATTAAATGTATACATGTCTGTGCAAATAAACGTCTCTGTCTCTGTCTTTACATACACGATGCTTAAAGAAAACAGAAAAGTTCAAAGATATCTTATAAATTACAGTGTAGTGATAAATAAAGGAAAGCTTATGTTGTCCAGGGAATCGGTACTGCTGGACGAGAGCCTGCTCGCCTTCGACGCGGCGGAGCCGAGCGCGGCGCGGCGGGCGCGGGCCGGGGCAGGGGCGGGGGCGGCGGCCGGGGGCAGCCCGCGCTCGGGCGAGCTCGTCACCTACTTCGGCGAGTCGGCGCGCGTCAAGATACCGGCCATACGGTGCCTCGTTGTTACTCGGATATAGAATAACTTATGCGATGGTGTCATTATAACGCGAGTTTAACAAGAAATTTTGCAACGCCAGTTCCTCGTGATTCTACACTTAAAATGACCACCTCGTGTATATGTGAAACGAAACGAGGCGACACAAGTGTTCCGTTCCAGCAAGTACATCGGGCAGATCGCGGCGGAGCCCGGCGGCAAGTTCCTGGTGTTCGCGCACCACCGCGCCGTGCTGGAGGCCGTCAGCGAGGCGCTGGACGCGGCGGACGCGCCGCACGTGTGCATCGCCGGCTGCACGCCGCCCGCCCTGCGCGCCGTGAGTGCCCGCCCCCGCGCTCTGCCCCCTCTCGCTCGGATGTCTACCGCTCACTACTGTACTAATGGGGTCGGATGACGGACCTCGCGATCGAGACGTTACAGATACACCGGCAAAACCGGAGGTCGCGAGTTCGATTCCCACCCGGGACAGACATCTGCGTTGTGCAGCACATTTGTCTGTTCAGTGTCTGGGTGTGATAAAAATATATATTAAAGTATTATATCGTACGTATGTATATTAAGTTCATCAGCTGTCCGGTCACCACAACGCGGGCATTCAATTGCCTAATCTGGAATCGGACAGCCGCGTGCGGAATTGTCCCCGGTTATTATAATTATTATTATTATTATTACGCGGCGGCAGGAGCTGGTGGAGCGGTTCCAGTCGGACGCGTCGTGCCGCGCGGGCGTGCTGTCGCTGACGGCGGCGGGCGCGGGGCTCACGCTCACGGCCGCCGACCTGGTCGTGTTCGCCGAGCTGCACTGGAACCCGGGCGTGAGCTCCGCTAGCCGCCACACACCCACATTATCATACACCCTAAAGAGTGCACACATATGTGTATTATTTCCCAACTGTGGATATAATAGATGAAGTAGCAAGTTTAGACGTCGTAGGAAACGGGCACTGTTCCGCAGGAAAACCGAGTGAAATACGTGAAGAACTGTGAGAAAACCGAAAACCGTTTATTCGCAAGCGAAATCTCCAACTGACTACAACAATTTTACAATAAAAATGTTCATACACCGTACATAAATGTTTACAAACGTGACCAAAAGATGGCGTTGCTAGTATCGACTTATGTCAATTATGAGACTTATAAAGTAATAGATAAAAAGGTTAAAATAATATTTAAAAAATTATTATGTCGTCTACAGACGTCAATGTGCAAAACTAAACCATGTGTTATACATATTTTGTATGTATAAAGTGTAGATAGAATTGTACCAATACACAAGTTAAAGAAGTGTATGTAATATGTACAAATTTTCAAATGTCAATTCTCAAGATGTTCGCCGGACGTTAGTACGGTGGTGGAGCGAGTGTAGAGCGGTCGTTGCGCGTGCGCAGGTGCTGCTGCAGGCGGAGTCGCGCGCGCACCGCCTGGGCCGGCGCGGCGCAGTGCGCGTGCGCTACCTGCTGGCGCGCGGCACCAGCGACGACTGCGTGTGGCCGTTGCTGCGCGACAAGCTCGCCGTGCGTTGCACACACAGGCACACACACATACACATAGACACACAAAGACACACACACATACGTACACGCACGCACTCTCAAACAACAAAATATATTTATTATTCTATTACATAATGATCTTTTGACACACCAGTGTTCAGTACAATATCAATATTTTCAGGTTTTGAACGACGTGGGCCTCAGCACGGACACTCTCGAGAATGCCTCTTTGAAACATCAGGTGTGCGCAAAGTTTTATTTCTATAAAGCAATGAAAGTCTAAAAAATGCAGTCAAACTTTGATTTCAGTCCCGTCTGCTTTGAATATGTTTTAATCACTTTTATCAACGTTCTAGGAGAGCAACAACAAAATAACACAATACCTATCACCGGGACGAGAACACAAGAACAAAAACGACTACATCCCGGGAACTAATATTAGAAAATGTGTCGATAATAAGCAGAGTACCTCGCTCACTATGAATGTTACTACACACAGTGGACTGACCAACGATATGAGTGAGCTGGGAACTTTGGACAATTTCTTTCTTGACGATGAAGATATTTTCGCGAACAGAGAAGGTTCTAGAGACCGTGAAAATGTTCAGGATGTCGATAAGTTATTTCTGGCAGACGAGGAAGGGGACGAACTGTTAGCTAACTTAGATTTCTAACGAAAGCCCTACCTGAAGTTAAGCGAAACGCAAGGGGGAGCCACTGCATTGTAGGTGGGGTGTGATTGACGAGATGGAAACATAATATGCAAAAATATACACTAATAGCATTATACACTGTGCAAAGTTTCATCAAAATCGGACAGGTGGTGTTTAGGATGTAGCTTGTCTACAAACTGCCTATGCCTCGTGTCTTAGACATTGGCATTGGGTTCCAGTTTTTTGCATGTTATACAGAAGAATAGACACTATCTATACATAAATGGAGGTCAGATTTGAGATTTATGGAATCAATATTTTCACGTATATACGGAATAATATTTCAAGTAGTGACTCAGTCTGGATGTGTGCCCGGTGCGTGGCAATAGGCTCACCACCTATTCCATTGTGGGACTTAAACATAACTGGTGAAATGTGGGGGTGTACTACACTCCTCTGCCTACCCCTTACGGGGTTACAGGCGTGATGCTACGTTTGATGTTACTAACAGTCCCATCTCTACAGCCCTATTAGAGGTCGGTTCCAGATGTCCATGGACGGGAGCGGTCACTCATGACTGCTGCCAGCTCGTGCGCTACTCTCTTACCATAAAAAAAGCATTCTTGTAATATCTGTGGTTTCTTTTAAGGTTTCCTGTCATTCAAAACATTTATTTTGTATTTTCAAAATTTATTACGCAACGTAACCTAACCGTTAAATCTTGTCTTTTCAGTTGAATAATAATTATCAATAGTAGGCGTTACAACGATTCTTAAAAAACGAAATTAAATAAACATTTGCATTAGACCAGTTGTCTTTGACAAGTTTTCTTTTAAAACAAGGGGTGCCAAAGTCAATAGATCGTGTAAGTTGGATATATCCTATTCAATTACATCTAAGATATATCCAATTACGCGTTTCTGTTGCAACCTTTGCGGCTCGTTGGCGCGTGATAGCCACAGATGTCAGCACTAATTACTTGTGCGTGTGACGTGGCATTCCGATTAAATTGCTCTCCGATAGCTGGTGCTAATCTATTTTAATTAGAACGGTAAATGCGGATTTGCGTCTACTACCGGCGTGGCTTGCGTGCCTATGTCGAATTACGAATGTTTTTTTTATTATAATCAATCACGAGTTTTCGATCGAGTTTTTGGTGACAACCAATGGTAGTATTTTTTAAATGGGATTCCTTACGTTTTTCAAAAATCTACTGACTGTGTAAAGTGTAAGATAAATACCTATAAAAATGTATTACGTACTCAATATAAAAAACTTGTAAGTATTTAAATTTCAAGTCCTAATTAATGTTTACGTTTTGAGTAATAGGTTATTTAACGTTGATTAGGAGATTTTTATTAACTTGAAAACAACTTGAATTTGTATATAGTAAGTCTACAGATGTGTATGTACATACATGCATGTATGTACTTACAGTCAATATTCCACAACACACCGACGACATCGCTAATCCTGCTATCATTAGATATAATAATCTCTCGCATACCGTATGCATGTCTGTGCGTAACAGTTGCAGTAATGAGACAGACGGACATAGTCGTTGAAGCACGTGTCGTGTTATTACTAATGAGACAGATATGCATACGGTTCTGTATACACATATACATAAAACACAACGAACAGATATCGCTGCATTTGGTATAATCGTCGCTGATGATAAACACATTGCTTATAATAATAATGAAGACGACAATATTCTTTAAATTTGATCGAATTAATAATAAGCAGAGTGCGTAAAACAAAGCACATAATTACACAAACGAACAATAAATCAATTACACCGCTTAATATCTATTTTAGAGATCATAAGCCAAGCAAGAAAGATAGGGGATGTAGAAAGGATATTTCGATTTCGCGTCTAGGCTACATTACTTCGTAGCAAATAACATTGAATTCGTAGCGAATTTAGTTCAACAACACTATTCGTAGCGTATTTCGTAGCAACCGCTACGAGAACGAGCGCTACGAATGTCCAACGAAATAGTCGCAAAATCCCACAGTGGCAACTACACGGTCGCTGAGTACCCCATAATCCGAGCCTAAATCACTCGTAAGAAGGCCTCGCCGTTTGTCTCGCGATGACAGTTTTATGAGCTCACACCCGGCGGCGACATAAAATATTAATACACAATTTGTCCGAGTGGCCGTCTGTTAATCTAGTTTTATTGCAGCGGATTAATTGCGGTGGAAACTTTGTTACGTATCGCTCCTTAAGGTGTCGGGTGTTCAGTGAGGGTGGATTTTTTGTACAATACGAAAGCTATCATTCAAGAACATATTTATGCGTTTTGGTTATATTAAAAAGAGTTATAACTGGAAAACTTAACGTCGACTTGCGCTGGTGGCGAAAAGAGTGACTTTTTCTATTTATTTCAAAAGAATTTTCTTGCTTTTAAACTCATACTGACTAGTCTTGAAAGCCGAGTAATAATACTGTCGGATCGATTTATCAGCTCATGTATAATTTTATTGTAGGGTTACAGCAAAAAATAACGTTATAGTTCTTAAACATTGTTGAATGACTCGCCTCGTGATCTAGTGGTTAGAGACATTGATTGCAAAATCGGAGATCGTGGGTTCTATTCTCACCCGGGTCAAACATTTTGTGTGATGATCACATCTGTTTGTTCTGTGTTTAGGTGTAATAAAACATACGTATATAAGTATTATATTGTATGTTTATAAGCTGTCCGGTTACGATAGGCATTAAATGGCCTAATTTGGAATCCGGATAGCCGTATGTGATATGATCCCTAGTTAATATTGTTATTATGTCTTACATTATGCTTATTCATTCTAAATTTGTTACGAATACAGGTTAAAGGTAATGAATCTATTCTTTATCAGACTAAAGCTATACTGCAACATGGCTAGATTCATTAATATATTTTGTTATTTAAAAGAGTCCTGGGAGTTATTTTTTTCTCCCGATCTACTATAGCCTGAAGGGCGCACTGAAGCCTGAATCCGAAGTAAGATGACTAAAACATGTCCTTCATTGAGTGTATATACCTTATAATGAATAAAACAATTTGAATTTGGATTTGAATTTGAAGTAATTAATTAATTCGATGTCAGCCATAACAATTTTTTTTTTAAATATGTAGTACTAGCTTTTGCCAGTGACTTCGCCCCGCACGTGCTGCAAAAATGTAATTATTTACGACATCACATTAGAAACCTCAAAAATAACAGTATTTCTGTGCTATATAATGAGTGTTATTATACATATAAACCTTCCTCTCGAATCACTCTGTCTATTAAAAAAAACCGCATCAAAATCCGTTGCGTAGTTTTAAAGATCTAAGCATACATAGGGACAGAAAGCGGAAAGCGACTTTGTTTTATACTATGTAGTCATGTCTTCTATATTACATATAGCGGGGAGTATGTACATTTATCAAAATGTAATCGGACGCGTCACGATGTCCGTTTCGCCGCGGGCGATCTAATTAAATACATTCCCTATCTCCGTTTGGAATCTAACTAGAATTACGAGTATATTGCACTATTTCCATCCATTACGTTATTATTAACTAGCTTTTGCCTGCGACCTCGTACGCGTGGAATAGTTACTTTGGGCAGGATAATTTCCTACGATACTTTTATTACAGGCGTGATGTTACGTTAATTTTATTGCAAAAGACGGTATTCCGCGCGGACGAAGTCGCGGGCAAAAGCTAGTATAGCCTATATTGATCAATGAATAAATAAATAAATAAATGATAATGTAGCATTAGCATTCAAATGGTGAAAGAATTTTTGAAACCGCTCCATTAGGTTTTGAGCCTATTCGTTACACACACACACACACACACACGCACACGCACACACACACAAATCTTTCCTCTTATTTATAATATTAGTATAGATATAGATTAGGTTTGTTAAAATTAAGCCCCTTACACGTGACGTATGAAATGAATTCTTGCTATGATCATTATTTTAATATCTATCGCAAATTTTATATAACCATATACATATTTGTCGTGCTAAGCTTGCGTGAGCTTTAAGTTATCTTAACCATATGATCTGACCTTACCGTAATATATGAGTTTATTATTATTCAAAATAAGACATAAATAGTGTCATTAACTATAACACAGAGGTTTGTACAAAACATAATATTGTGATGAAATATTTCTTCTTCAAATATATAATCACTAATATCCAACCTTAAATTATTTAAATCATCATTAAATCATCCGGTTAAACTCACACAGAAAACCTAACGGCTCGTCTAGAGCTAGTCTCTACACGTAGATCTAGGGATCAAAGAAAAGGACGAAGTTGCTTTTTTAAATTATGTTTTGTCAACGAAAATGTTCACATAGGATTTGATGAAAAGTGACATAGTGTAAACCGGCCCTGAACAGTGCCACGAACGCGATACCAATCAGCCGATATTAGGCAAATGCACATGCAACGTGAACTGTTCGAAGGCATTACGATGCGAAGATATTTAATCCATGTGACGTCACTGACTGCATCAGAGCGCAGTCCTCACTAATACGCAATTCTAAAGGACGCATATTTTAGTGATGCGATGTATGTTATCGATATCGTGATCCATTATTAAATCGATAAATATCGAAAATGTAAAGCGTGTATGCATATCTACGTAAACTCATTTTAATAAATTTTTAACTGAAATATTGTATAGCGAGAAATAAATCACTAGGGACATACTCGTAAATACTTTGTGTAGTCATTAAATTAGTAAATTCACAATTTTTAGACAGAAAAGAACAAGAAATCACACGATTAATATAAATGCCAATATTTGTTTGTAACTATTTCACGCTGAAGTGGATGGAATAGTTCTGAAGAAATATGCTACACAAACTATGACTTGAAATAACACGTTAGCTATTGTTTAGTAATTAAATTTACCTAAAGGTGGCGTTGCCTGTACATTATTGTTTTTTAAATCATAAGTTATTCCGTTTTAATCGTTTTATATAAAAACTAGCTGTCCCGGCGAACTTCGTACAGCCTCACGATAAATAAATAGTTTAGTTACACCAATATCTGTACCGGACGTACATCAT
>DWDX01002428.1:0-15270 GCA_018245675.1 Agara michaeli
TATCACATTTATTTCAGTTCGGTCACGCAGCGAAATCCCTATCCCCTCCAAGCCTGCCGTAAGGAACTTCGTTCCAAAAGAGCTATGATGATTAAAAACGCCCGGAAGATGTTGAACATGGATTCTAATGATTGTTGAGAGCATTTGTAATTTAAGAAGTATTAAAAAGAAAATATGCAGGAGAATACATAAAAACGTAGGATTTTGTCAATAAAAAAAAGAACGAATACGTGCCCGCAAAATGAGGAAGTAGAGATCGGCGGTGAGGAGTAGGCGTGACGGCATATAAAGCGTCATGCCGTTAGTCGTCACGACGTACTTGTCGTCTCACTCCCGAGGCACGCCAAGAACCTGTTAAAAAGCGGCCAATTAGGTAAATGGTAAAGTAATACAATTCGGTCCCGAGGCTTCTAATGGATGCTGCCACGCTTATTAAATCTCCTTAATAATGGAGCCGTATCCAAACATTTCTATACAGCGCAAAAAACACGTTTAAGACATGCGATAAAATCGGGGGAACTTTTTCTCGTCGACGAAGGAATTTGGGCGATATTAGCTTAGGAGGGTACGAAAGATATACATTATCTACGGACAGTTTGCAAGAGACGTGGCAAGTTCCCAGAATTCGGTGATCGAGACGTTAATATTATTGTGTACATGAGTATCCCAATATTTACTTAGTAGTTCACTACACTCTAATGGTTGCAACATTTATTAGAATTTCTCAAATCACAGTAGGTACAGATATTGATCTAAAAGCTTTATGTATACGGTTAGTTTGTACTTTGACTGGTGGAGATAAATAATGTAATTAAAATTATAAGCTGAATCTTTTCTACGCATTTATCTTAGCTTTTTAATGTATTTCAATGGTACCATGTAAATGGAAATAGATATTACTATACTAATATTTCCATTAGTTAATGACTTCATGTTCCGTTAAAAATTTCTTTCTAAAAATATATATTTTTATCGTATCTTCAGAGTGTCACTTCTGTTTTGTAAATTTAACCTGCTACATTGATGCCTGACTCTCCTGTAAATCCATCATCTAATATCTCTGCTTTTTAATTATTGTTTTACGACCACCCCAAAAGCTCCGGTCATCTTGTTGTGGAACGCAATAACAAATAAAATTATTAAAGTATGACGAAAAGTAATTAAACTTCGGTTCTTTTCGTGCGCTGGCTAATATGCCTGAAAACAATGGGCGAAACACTTTTAATATTTTTTTTAAACTCTCCGTATTTTTCGAGTACTTATACGTTGTAAATGTTGTACTATTATTAATAATTTTGTCATATCTGTCATGTCATATGTTTTTCTCTTCGTTACAAGATCTGTGATTTAGTGTTATTGTTGCAGATACCTCCGCCACCACAAATACAGACGTCGCCACAGCCGCCGCCTGTCCCACAGCGGACTGCGCCCGTGGTAGCACCATTGCCGGTCCCACCGCCGGCGCCGCCTCGTCGGCCTTCGCCCCAGCCGCCACGACGAGTACCGCCGCCCACGCCTCCCCGGCCCTCGACGACCCCGCAAACTGACCCAAACGGGAACCGCAAGGTGACGAAGACGACGCCGCCGAAATTGGATTGCAACAGAAACCCGCAGCCGCCCGTACCGCGGCGGCCTCCACAGAAAATACCGGACACGCCGTTCTCGCCGACGCCGGCTCCGCTACCACAAAACAATCAGATGAAGAGATCTCCCAGCTCCGGGTCGAACATCAGCGTCAGACAGGACTCGAATGTTTCTTCCGACTCGTTCAGCCAGACCTCTTCACCGTCGTACACGACAAAGACGATGGAAGCGCCGTTACTTCCGCACCAGAACGTAAATAAGAGTTTGAACGCGAAGATAGCACGCGGACTCCTGCTTAAGGAACAGCAAGAGAAGGAGTCCGGCAACTCCTCGATAACGAAGAGCATGTCCACGCCGGCGTCGCTGCAGACCATTGTCCGGTTCCAGAACGGGAGCAACATGTCGTTGCATCATCGGGTAAGTGTTGTTTGCATTTTTACAGTTTTTCTTTTGTAAAAGACTAGCAACCGAGCAGACCACACCCAAACGTGGTGGCCGGGTTAGTATTCAGTATGAGTCCTCATTAAATATAACTTGTACTTACCTAGGTCGAAACGATGGCTTCTTCCACGTAACTAATGTTAAAAACTTCATACTCAGATATCAGAATATTGTTTATCATAACAATGAGAGTAAATGTTAAGTATGGAAATACGTTGTGTAACGACAAAGGTGCTAAGTGAATGCAAATACATATATAGCGCATCTAAAATGCAGTTTCAGCGTTTAAATTGTAGGGAAAGTTTTAATGTTTCCAACGATGCGTGTAAAAGTTTCGTGTGCAGAGTTGGTTTCACAGTTCCATCCGGTATCTGCGTTCACGAGAATATAAATTTACATTTAACATCATTATATTATGCGTTCCTTTAAAAAACAACAGACAAGAGTATTCCCACAGTAAATTGTCACGTGCCATTGAATAAAATGGGCATAAACATTGCTAATTAATGGACTGGTATGGGAAAATTACAGGGAAATAATTATGAAGAACACCGATACTTAAATTACCGTCAGGTAATTTTATTCCCTACCCAAAACAATGTTATAAGTTTGAAGCGTGTGGCGTCGTGGTTCTTAAACGGGTTAACCTATTTGAATACGGTTATTTTTATTTTAAGTTAATTTCCTTGCGTTTCTCAGTCTGAACCACTGACATGATTAGAGACACGCTCAGTGTATACGCTCAGTGTACGGTGTAAGTGTCGCAATGAAAAGTGCCTTAGAATATTCTGCATCTATCTTTACAGGAGATAACTACAAGAATTACAAAAACGAATCTGTTATGTATTATTAGGTAATACTCTACATTGGGTTGCGATTGTGCTTAATGAGAATCGTATCCGCAGTGCTTGTAATATAGGATACAGTTAATAGAGCTTCCCGTGTGTTAATTGTGTCCCGACATACTAATCTGTGGGACTTGGTAATCTAACTAATTTAGTTAGCGGAAACAGTACTGCACCTGATACCACAACGTCTTAACACGTGTATGACTAATACCTAAATACTAATTAGTTTACTCTAAGTTCCTCCATGATTCGAGCAAGATTGTGATACATGGACTCATGTACATGTGAAATCGACCTCGAAGTGAATTGTAGAAATAGAGCTGTTAGTTCAATTTGTTAAGAGCGTTATAAATTTCTGAATATTGATTGGTAACAAGTTTGCAGGGCTGGACCGGTCGTAACATTAGTCTTAAATGAAACGTGTTTCTGGAGGCTCATGGCAGTTTATATGTAGAATAAGCGTTACTTATGTTTTAAGAGACCGATCAAAACCTCTGCTAAATTGACAAGTCGACATTGTGTAATTGTGAATGGACATTGTGAAAGGAGACTACTTAACCGTAGAAGGGCGGTAATACCGCTCGCTCCGTGTTTGAATTGTAAAGAACTGTCAACATTTCCCGTGTATACATTCATGCAAAACCATTTTAATATATTCGTTTGAATATGCACAATTTAATGCAATAACGCGACGCGCTCGCAGCCGAGTGCTTTTAAAATCGCCAGTAAATTGTCGCGTGCACGCAGCCGGCGATTAAATATAAAACGATATTTAGCGTTAGGCGCACCGTTTATCTGTGGTACAAGTGACAAGCGTTTACCGTTCTGATCGAAACGATATGATATAATAGAATCTATCTTTATTATAGATGTTTCATATGGTGCAATGTATTAAAGCGCCGAGGGACCCGATCTAATGTACCATGGTAATATTAAGTCCGAGTACCGAAATATAATATTTCAGCTTTATTGTACGAGCCTACCCGCCACGTCTGACTCTAATGAGGCTGGAAGTCTTGGTGTCCATCCATTTATGACATATTTATTTATTTCAATTTTCTTCTGTGGTAACCAAACAAATTCTGATGCGTAATAATTTAAATTTCAGTTCTTGCTTCTTTTAGCTAATATAAATATCAAGAATTTCATACTATTTGTAACATGCTGTAGAATTAAAATTTTTGTTTGAAATTGTAGGTATATACATTGTAGGTATATATGTACTTATTGGGAGGGTGAGGGTGTTTCCGTAACTGGTGAAATGTGGGGGTGTACTACACTCCTCTGCCTACCCCTTAAGTGGATTACAGGCGTGATGTTACGTTTGTGAGGGTTTTAATGAATATTTATTGAACGCACTCGACAGCTTCTCACTTACACTGCTCTGATACCGCGTATAAATGTATTGCGATGTAGCAATGCCACTTGTGTTGCACACATGGAATACAGTTTTGTGGTACAAGGCATGAACTTATGCAGTATTAATTTTAGCATTAAACTGATGTTTAGATTTTGCAAATTACATAACGTTTTATATTGCGTCTTATTGTATGCGTCTACAATTGTAATATGAATGTAAAAATATAATACTTATATTAGTTTACATAATGTTCCATTAGCAATTTACTCATGTTTTATTGGTTAAAGATACATAATGGATGTGAGTATTATCTTTCGTTTCGGAAATCTATGCTAAGTATGTTGATTTTTCATTTGGCTTAATTAATTTATTTACCACTAAAACTTTAACATACACATTTAATATATACAAATACACATGTATCTTTATTTCCAGCAATCTAGAAAGGCCGGCCGTTAAACAATATTCCAGCTCTTAATACTGTTTAAGCTCCTAGAGGTACTTAGTTAATAAATTAGAATTTGTAGTAACAATTTAATATCATACGCCGTATTGTAGCGAAGTAGTTTGAACTTAATTGATTAACAAAGGATTTTGCGATCAGTAGGACTTGTTACTATATGAAAAAATTGAAATTGATGAAAAAATCTTGTCAGAAGCTTTAAAGCCGGGTTAATAGTATTCGACTAGTCACCACTAACACATAACTATAAAAATCCGCAGTGGAGCCGCATGCAGGAGTATCCTCCAGGTCTTGTAAGGTAGACAGTAGGCGTTGAAAGGGATGCAGCTAATGAAAACAAATGAAAACGAAAAGTCATCGTCTTAATTAATCCTGCCGCCGTCTATCTTTTAAGGCTTTTAAAACATTCTATTTTACGGTCGGAAGCGTTATCCGGGATTGCAGTTCATTTGATCGCGGATCGCGATACCGAACGGGATGAAATTGAAAATGTGGATTTATCGGATTTTCAATGATCTCATTTACCATTTATTGAAAGCGTTAGTAACTTCGCAAGGGATCTGTTTCATATTTATCGAGTAACTATTGCCGGGACACTTTAGTAATGAGAATAGAATTAAGCAAGACAGAGGAACGAAATTGAAACGTTTATTTCTTTTAAACATGTTAAACAACTTTTGTGTTAGATCGATTTGGGGGCAATCTCGATTAATGAAAAACGACGATGTGACCTATTTTACAACATGTTTACCTAGTAGACGTCCGTCTATTCACTGTACTTTTCAAAATTCCCAGGTTATAATTTTCAGGAAATACAGATCCAGGCAGCGGAACCACTCTTGAGCTTCAATACGTAGATAAATAAATTATAGTGGCAAAAACCCCCTGTAGAAATTGCAGTTCAAGACATGGTTTAGATAACTTAGAGTAAGCGAGTAGGAAAAAGATGCAAGAGGAAAAAGATAAAAACAACAAATTCTCCGAGTGTCTTCTCGGGACAAGGTAGAAGATTAAGAAACAAAATTGTAAATGCGAACAAAGACCTATACATGAGGGATCAGACTTTCATTTTCAAATAATGTTCGTAAGAGCGCAGCCACTGGGAGTGAAACACGGAGCGAGTACTTGTAGTGCGGACAACAGATAACGAATTATAGAGCCTGTTTTATTGAATTGACATTCAAGTGTAAACACATCTCATCGTGGTATTTAAATCACGGTATTCATTGTTGAGCGGAATAGTATGTGTGTGCTTGTATCGTATTTATTAATTAAAATACATCTGTTACGAAACGCTTTTGTTTTACTTATTGTTAAACGTAACCTCGTTCCATGAACACAGGAACCGAGCTGCCGGTATCGAAAAGTATAGAAACTCGATAACCATATAATAGGACAATAAACCAGTTTGTTGCTCATTATATTAGAAGATGAAATATGTAAAATTTGTAACATTTTCGGGGCGGGAGTAAAAAATCATTAACCGTAATAATATTATACGAAACGGTCATTAAGGCGCTAAAGTGAAGAATGTTGTTAATAATAATCCGTTACAAGAATTTCTCGGGAAGGTTTTTCAAATATTCCGCGAGCTTCTTAAGCCGTATTATTAATTGGCCCATCGAAAGTTCGTTAAGAAATGGCGCACCGCGGCCCGCCGCCCGCCGCTCCGGGCCACTAGATGACGCTCGCTGACATTTAAAATTAGGTCACTAAAAATTATTCGCTAAAATATTACAGAATTAGCACTAAGTAGGAGACTTACCTAAAATCTATATCAGATGTTGTGTTATACATTCAAGACTAATTTTGAGCTCACTCTGTATTAGTCCGTCCAAAGCTTCACACAACTGAGCGAGCACTTCGGCGCATAGTAATGCTTCGGAAGTTACTTATGAACATGATTCAATTGAATATTATAAAGTTTACAACCGATTGCTAGTTATTCAAATAGAATTTAACCATTTAGGGACAATACGCAAAGCCGCTTACCGACTTCCCAATACTACAATGTAATAACAATATTAGTTACATCTTTGAACTATTTTGCACATCGCCATCTGATCGACTGTTATGGTCTAGAAACCACTAAATTCGAAAATCTCTATTATGTTATATGACATCGGAATCCCGGAGAGCCGTGCGCGAAGCCGTAGCTAATACAAATCGACTGCTGGAAGCTTAGATAACAATAATATAATTTACTAAAGCGTGCACTCCAATACTAAGCCGATGCAACTTCTACTAAAGTCGCATTTTAATTAAAATCCCGAATGTTAAAGTAAGATTGAGTGAATAGACATATTCTAATTATCCTTGTAGTTAAGATGTGTCGCGACCAAACTGTTAATATAGAAATTAAAAGACATTTTTCACATTTGATAGTGTAATTTTTTTATATAACCTTTCGTTACAGCGATGGTCGAAATCATTCCTAATATTTTTTGATATCGTAGTATAGATGCTTTGAAAATGGTTAGTTACACGAAAAACATAGGTGGCACCCTGACACTCACTCTCTAACTAAAAAGAGTAGAACTCTTGTGGCAGTTAAACATCGATTCTCTCTGTGGTTTACTCATTGGGAGGGTGTGGTGTTACATGGTGGATATTTTAAAATTCAGGTTGAGTATTTTTGGACTGTAGTAACCACTTAATCTCACTTACCATTACCTTCAAAACGTTGGGGCTAGGTTATTCCACAATTTGATGTAACTACAGTTAGCAGAATCAACCTAAAAGTTGGCGAGTAGCCAGATCGTTACGTGAGCTAAGCCAAACTCTGTGGCTATGTAATTTTCCATTCGATTGCCTTCTTGATTATTATAGAATATGGTATATTGACTTATTTATTCTAAACTCATAAAAATAAAATAAAATGAACGCACAAAAACAGTTCCCAGTTTAAGGGAGCATTACGAAATATGTACATTTTGTCGAAATAGTATTTCTCCAGCACTTAATTGTATCTGTATAACATATGAATACGTTTCCCCACGTTTTTTTATATTGTATGTGAAGACATTTATTTATTTCATCAGATGCTACGCGACATCCGAGGACCTAGCACCGATGGTTCGCACCACAAGTTTCGCCTGATGCAGCTCGCGCTCAACGCAGTTGCGTTGCTCGCCATAACCGGCGCACTGTTTGCATATTTCCGAGCGAACCCTGCTGTCCAGGTGAGAAATGGTTTTTTACAGGATTCAAGGTTAGACTTGTGTAAAAACCCTTTCGAGTATACCCATACTACTCCTTAAGTAATGCTCAATTTATTTGACCCTGAACGATTGTAGTACTGCGATTTGAACAGGTTATAAGAAAGGAGAATTCATAATTTGCAAGATTCGAAATTTGGAACGCCTTGTTGGTTAAGTGGCTAGTGGCAGGTCGTGGGTTCGATTCCCACCCAGGACAATCATTTGTTTGATGAGCGCACTTATTTATTCTGTGTCTGGGTGTAATAAAAACTTCCAAGATATTGTTGTTGTTATTGAGATATATTTCTAGCTTGTTTGTATTTTCCGAAGATGTCGCGCTCATACCGAGCTGGATAATGTGAAGACATCTGCGATATTCCAGAATATGACAGCGTTGACATTATTGACACGTGTAACCCATTCACCCGCGTGAGCCGAAATGGGTCATGTACTATAAAAAGCTCTCGCGCAGTAGAAATACCAGTCGTCGAGTCACGACTTGTAAATAATGTACAGTAGCAATAAGGCAATATTGAGTCCATGCTGCATATGCGAAGAAGACAATCATAGACTAAGGAAGGCTGGACACGTTGACGGAGTTGCAGATTATGGTCAGATGGCTATCGAAGGCGTTATAAATTTCGGGGAATGCTTAACGATCGTAGTCGCTAATATTAAAGGTTCAATATTTTCAACAAAACGTCATATAATAAACTGTCACAATAACTGTTCAAAGGCTGTTGTCGAGGTTTGTGGAAACCTACAAGCTTTTAACAAAAATAATGAATTGAAATTATGAACAAAGAGGCAAAACGAAAACAGGTGACTGTATAATTTCGTCACGCGCAATTCCCCCCGCCTAGAAGCCGCAGAAAAGACACAAAACAAAGCTTTCTAAAACATACTTTTAATTCCAAACCGCGTACTACAAAGCTGCGCTGCTAACAATTATTATGACCGCTTTAAAAAAATTCCACTCGACGAAATCGCGCCGCGTCCACAATCGAGAACGTTCGACGAGAATTCGTCTCCTTGCCTATTGTTTCGGTCGTTTTTGTTCAACGGTTTCCATTTCGTGACAACTTTTCCAAAGCGAAGGACGAAGTTGTATTGCCTCTTCATAAATTGTTTTTATTGTGACTCCGTTGAGTCTAAGCAATTTGACTTTTAAAAATTAGCTTGTGTAACGGATATTTCTGAGGGTGACGATAATTAAAATATCTTACTTAGCTACCGTCGAATGGTAATAGTAATGAATTGGTAGGATTAATACAAGACTTCTTGCTCTACTAGGTAGTAGTACAAACGGAATCAATTCTTACTTTCACGTTAAAGCAGAATTCTATCTACATTATAAAATGTAGATAGAAAAGAAATAAATAATTATTTCTTTTCTATTATTGTTAGATTGGAAATGAAATCAAACCGGTCATTGATTTATGTGCTCGTCTGCGATTTAGTTGATAATTGCCAACCATGCTAGTCATAATCAGAGTCTTTATTTTACTCCTGTAATGACAACTGTTACTACCATGTCTGAGATTTAAAGGTCCCAACGAAATAACAAAAACACTCCAATGCGTAATTCCGGGAATTTTTTTCAGTTATATTCTCTAAAGCAGTCCCCGTGCGGAATGCGAGTCATCAAGAGACTCAACCTGACCCTCTTTATTTATTTTGCACTACATTTTCACAAGTGCGAGTATATCTCTGTCCTGGAATGTTTTTGACCCCTTGGAAACAATTTGTGGCAAATTGTTCTACTTATTTGCGGTTACGTTATTAAGACAAATTTCAATAAAAAAATAATTATCTTGTTGTTGTATGTCTAATACTTTTTTGTTTCGGTTCTAACCGAACATTAATCATAGAATAATAATTTTCTCTTTAACAGTACGTGTCGCAAGTGGTGAACAGATCTCTGGTGGTGACGGTGCCCGCGCCGACGGAGCCGCCCGGGGCGAGGAATCCCGCTCCTGGCGTGTGCCTTCCTGTAATCGTCACCTTCTGCCAACAGCACAGAGTATCGTACAACTTTACCGTCTTCCCCAACTACATAGGCCACTTCGGCCAACGAGATGCTCAACAGGTTAGTTGTAACATCTTGAGATACGGTTATTTTTGGATATACATTTGATTACGAAAGAAAATGTAAAACATCTAACCAATTAGTGATGTATAAGAAATTAAGTTCGAAGGATGAGAAACTAATGAAAAGAACATTAATTTCAGACATCAATAAAAATAATGCACTTCCTGAGCGGAAACACTTTTTCTACTAAATATTGCGTAATGCTTAAATATATTTAATAAAAATAAAAGTTCAAAGTATGGCATGTTTTGACTCAGCTGTCTTGTGGTGATTGAACATTTGCTTACAGAACGTAATTGTAAGAGGCTGCAACGGGAAAATGAAATTCGTCGCTAAAATTGAATTTAGTGGTTACTGGCAATTGAATACCAACTGTAATGTTATCAGTATTAAGTCACATTTTAATTGATGCATAAACAGACAATTACTTCTGGTCGTTAAGAGGGCTTCGCCGCCGCAACTCTCGGTAGGGGGATTACCTCCTTTTGTCGTACAAATTAATTTGTTCAAAGCAATTTGATATCGAGCGCCGCGAGGTACTACTTCCTGTCATTGATTAAGCAACGTTTTCAATGATTCCCGAGTCATGATTGTTTTAATAGTGAGTGTAGAAGTTTGATAATATCATTAGTTTTACCGGGATACAATATTTTATGACTTTAATTATTTAAAATCATTCAACAAGCAACAAATGAACGGATTTTTTAAAATTCGTTAATATTGTATACATTTTTAGCAGCCCATTAAATTCATTTTTCAAGTATTACAAATATAATTATTACACATACGCATTATATAGCTACTATACCTAAGCTATAGCTTAGAGCTATAGCTCGTATGTAACTATAGACAATTAAGTTTTCCTAATAACCTCCTACAATGATATAATATGGACAGTGTACTGCTTATAATGATTAAGTTGAACGTTTCATTTTAATGAAATTGCTATTTGGGTAAATTTACAAGGATCGAAGCGTGTCGTGACATCTGGCCGAGGGATTATTGTAATTTAGTCGTACCTACCAAATAATTTCCAAACACTTAGACGCGAACATTCGAGGCGCCGTCATCGAATCATAGAAGCGTTTGATAGAGTCCATCATTTAGGATATCGATGATAATTACCCTGTACATAGAGGATACACTTTTGTATTACCTAGACTCACGTCCTTTGATTAAATCGAGTACGTCTTAAAAGAAGGCCAAGTCAGGAGTGCCTTTAATACACGAGCATGTAAGACAAATTAATCAAAGTATTCTAGGTGAAAGGCTTTTATCGTAACCATAATTGACGAAAATCTTTATCCTCTACTTAGCCTCTTGGGAAATAATATGTAGGCGTGTTAAATAAAAGAGCGTTGCTCAGCATTGCACGAGCAGTTCAATGTACTATTACAGCAATACTAACAACCCTCGTCTGACAATATTACACAAACATTAAACCAAACGATTTAAAATACGCGTCCGGACGTCTGTCGAAACTGGCGACAAGTTTAGTACACGACGTTATCTTTACTATTACCAGCATTTTTCGTTTAAATCACATATAAGAATAATGCGATATATTTCTCGTGATATAATTAAATGTAAGTTTTTGAATCAAAAAGTAGATGTTTTCTAGGTTCAAAGTGTGTCTGTAAACCGCAAGTGTGGTAATGAAAAAAAATATATATTTGCTGTATCCTATTGTGATCTACTATTATTTGTACAAATGTTTACCTTTGTCTAACTTTGATAGTTAACATCATTAACTTTAAAACCTTTAAGGGATATTTTAGTTTTAGTGAAGTTGCTCTTAATAGCGTAAATATGGGCTCCGGCGTGCCTCGTCTCCCAGTCGACGGATAACTGTCATATTGTCGCACAAATTAATTTGTTTCGAAGCACTTTGAAGCTGATCAGCGCGCCTTCGCCATGTATCCAGTAAAGTTTTAGACGTAGTTCCACGTCACGGTATTCGCCATTCAAAATGGTTAGAGAACTTTATTTTCCTAAAAAAACAGTTTAGTAGATATTTTCCAAAGTAACAAGTCACGTTCTGTTCCTTAGCCGATTTTAGCAACAATTTGCTGGAAGTCGTAATGTAAGTCTCTTAAGAGAATATTAAAATTATACAAACATATTAGTTCTTTGCGGAGAAGATAAAAACTTTATGGAGAATATTTTTTATGATCAAGGACATTATAATTAGATAATGTCGTTCTAGTAAACATTTTAGCAATATATAAGCCTAACGGTCCTTTTCACAAGAATTGGATATTGATGAACTTATCGATTGACTACAAACTTATGAGATTTTATATATTTGTGTGCAGGCATCATCAAGGAAATGAACATTACATATTACATACGACATATTACATACGAATGAATATTACGTATTACATACTCAGTGTAAAAATAACGAAAATCAATTAAAAATAAACAATCGAAAACCTTGAACCATGTTAACAATATCATTACGAGCATAGACACATTTTATTCTAATAAATCTGTAAGCAAAAACATAATAATATCGCTTTTGGCTTCCATTCCACGAGTCAATCAGATTCACCTCGTCAGGCGTAACGAAAGGGCACATCGACGGACAAACCCGCAGTCAATAGCTAGCGATCGGTAATTAAGAAGTCTGGGCGGCGATCAATCAACGTCGCGGGACAAAGGTTAGCTCGCTACAGAAAGGTGTCGGTCGTCGCTCGCCGCCCGGGCCCGCTTAATAATGACTGTGTTTTATGTAAACTGCTCTGGCACCTTGTGCGGCGCCGGTCGCTAATGGGCTTAGGTTCCATTGCAGCGTAACCTATAACTAATAACTAATAAATAGATTTGTTACTTTGTCTCAGAATCGACTTAATGTTGTAAACTTGCTAATTATAAAAATTCGTATCGCTGAATTAACTTTTAATATTAATGCTTTTTTTCTTAATTTCCACCGTTCACATTACCAAATACACCTCAACAATAGCCGGTTTAAATTCCGATTATAATTTGTCCAGGATTTGGAAATATACGATGCGGTGGTGGACGTGCGGTGCTACGAGCTCACCGCTTTGTTCCTGTGTTCGCTGTTCGTGCCCAAATGTGGGCCGCTCGGGCACATGGTGCGGCCTTGTCGGAGTCTCTGTCAAGGTGAGCTATATAAGATTTCGATGTAAATGCACCAATATTACTTTCTGTAAGGCCAGAGTATTAGTGTTGTGTTAAAATATTTTTTATTCTTATTTAACAAGCAATTTATTCAGAATTATTTATTTATTATTTCGCAATGGAAAATCAATCAAATTTTATTGTAATCACAATATATCGATACTACGAATATACTCGTAAATCATGTATTCAGAATGATCGTGCATCGTAAACGCAACGAAACAAAATGTTATTCACACGCATGAATAAATCGTACCATCCAATCTGCGCCATCAATATTAATGAATGATTGCTTTAGATATAATAACAGTCAATGTCTGTGCGCTCTCATAAATTCATTTAAATTGTAATTTATTATACGAGTAACTATAAACTTCATACACGTAACATTTCACGGGAGCGTATCGTATTACTAACGCTCACGTTACAATAATAATAATATTGTCAATGATTTGATAAAACAGAAACAATGCGAAGATGTGGCTTCTTCCTGGAGGTGTTCGGTCTCTCGATGCCGGACTACCTGCAGTGCGAGATATTCCCCGAATCGACGGACACCGACGTGTGCCTCGGCAACCGCGAGGTGAAGGAGGCTCGCTTCCGGGCCGCTAAGCCTGGTGAGCTACCACCGCAATACCGTTGTGCATTGAAACCTACTTTACATTTATGATATTTTTATGGCAATTTTTTTAAAATCCCATAACCCTAGTCGTGGATTTCCATTTTGTCTAAAACATAAAATTAGAAGGATAATAGTCTATGAATATCTGTCCAGTCTGTTCTACCGGCTTTCAATGCGACATGAACCGCTGCATCCCTCACGACTGGCGGTGCGACGGCCACGTGGACTGCGCGGACCGCTCCGACGAGCTTAACTGCAGGGTCTGCAAGCGCAGCGGCGACGTGCACTGCGGGAATCAGCGCTGCATCTCGCAAACACACTTATGCGATGGCAAGGTCGACTGTCCCTGGGGACAAGACGAAAGAAATTGCTGTAAGTGGCCTTTTTGTGACTAGAGTTTGCTAAACGAGGAAAGTGTCAGTGAGAAACGCTGAAAATTCTAATTCTAGAAGATAAAGACGTATTCCGGATGAAATGTTTGAATTTTGATATAAGTAGTGGATCCACAGTTGTAGAAGGAGACAGAAAAAAATTAATATTGTTATAAAATGAGTTAGGTGTATTGTTTAGTTTAAAACAGAATTCCTTTCCAGTAAGGCTAAGTGACGCTAACGGAGACGTAGGTCGTGGCGAGCTGCAGGTGTATCGAGCAGCCAACCAGTCCTGGTTCCCCGCCTGCATCACCACGCTCGACGATAGCACGTCATCTAAAATCTGCTCGATGCTTGGATATTCGTAAGTACTAGGCATCATCTCAATTTCATGTATCACCTCCATTCTGTCATTTTTGAATATCATTCTGTGCCAGAACAGTCAAGTTTGATCAAGTCCCAAATACTGCATTTTTATGTAGATATTTGAACTTGTAGGGGGCTTACATTATAAAATTCAGACCGTATTCAGAAAAACCGTTGGCAAAACCGGTAGACAGCCAAAAACAGTTTGTATGTTATATTAAAATATATATTGTGGTACGTAGGTGGGTGAATAAAAGCGCAGCGGTGGGCGGCGCAGGGTCTCGTGCCGGGCGCGGCCACGTGGTGCCCGTCCAGTATATGCAACACGTGCACGGCGTCGCCCAGTCATACAGAGCCTTCCAACGAAGCGAGGGCGGTCTGCTGCGAGAGCTGAAGGACTGCCGGCACGACACCTCGAGAATACAGCTCATTTGCAGTAACTATGGTAAGTGGTGAACGCATCTATAATAGTTTTGACACAACAAAAAAAGGCAATATTTATGTTTGCTGGTTCTTAGAGTAATACTTTTATATTATAATTTATGTACCGTTATATCGCGGGTCTCGAGCCATTCGGGTGTATCACCAAAACTCATAGTTTTCGGGCGACAACAAAAACTTTACGGTTTGAAACTTAGGACATGCAATTATATTTTGAACTAGTTGTTAACCCCGGCTTCGCCCGCGTGTTCAAAATAGTAATGATAATAATATGGAAATAAAAAAAGTGTAACAAAATAATTTATTTATTGAAGGAAAGCTCTCAAAAAAGAAAT